>JAKTSL010000110.1:0-50303 GCA_030580175.1 Diutina pseudorugosa
TTTCTGACTCTAGCAATGGTTTCCATGACCATAAAGCAATTTATTATGGTAACATGAACAAAGTGGTCAAGCAAAGCGATTACCACAAAGAACGTACAGTCATGTTGGTATTGCCAAATAGTATTCAGTCTCCTGGGTATATTTACGATTGCAATTGTTAGTTGTTATCAGTAAAGCCTCATACATTCGGTTGTATATCTCTTGTTCGCTTCAGTTGTTGTATGCTTCAGTTGTTGTATGCTTCAGTTGTTGTATGCTTCAGTTGTTGTATGCTTCAGTTGTAGGTGCCATTGTATCTTTGTCATCGCCAGTCAGTTATTGTCAAGTGACTCCAACCAGTCCGTTTCCTCAGCCTACAGTGATCATTCGAGCGGACGACCCATCAGATCTACTCGACGACTCTCAGGTAATGGCAGGCGCGTTGTTCACTAAGCTGCTTACAGAGCTGGTACGGGCAATCGATCGGACAATCGAACCTTCGCTATATGGGGCACGCAATGGTGTGACGTTAGCCCCCAATTCTTTTAACGCAACGAGCGAACATCTGCTCGTGACTCAATGTCAACATGTGAGACTTGGTTGCTGATACAAGTCAAGGTATGTCACTGGAAGCCTTGGAACGTGAACTGGACGTCGACAACAGCTCCTTTGCTGGATTGGATATCTCGCAAGGTCCACTGACAGCATTCACCTCTGTCCCTTGCATCATGATAGCAACAAAACAACCTTGCCTGCCAATATCAACAGTCCCGCTACTTGCACCATTGTGCCCGACAGTTGACATCTGACACGGGTCCAAGCATTGTGGGTACGGAATATCGGGACAATCAGCACGGATTCATGGCATGGTCTGTGGTCAAGGCCAATTGCGAGGCACGCTCTTGGACGCTAGCAGCGTTGTGGTCTCGGTCACATGTGTAGTGTTAGTCCTCCGGATCAGGGCTCTGGGGGTATCTTCCTTAGTAGAAAGGTTGACTTGGTCTAATATCACACGTATAGTTCCATAATAGTCCACGACCTATAACTATTGTGACTAGGTCTGAATATACTGGTTGTACTGCATAGGGTCGAGCGCGTGGCATCTCCCGGAGGACCCCGGAAGGGCCCCGGGGGAATCCGGAGGCCGAAAACCGGTTCAAGCTTTTTAGGGTGTCCCACTGTTAAGACTCGTCGCATCTCAAAAATGTAAACCTCAAAATAACGAGCTCAATGCCCATGGATGCATAGAAGTGATACTACGCTATTGTAGATCACACTACTGGCTTCTTGCCAGGTGGCTTTGATTTCTGTTAACCCTTGTCCAGACTGAATAAATCGCAGTTTTCGCTTTTTGGAGAAAAAATGCAAAACTGAGAACCCAAATGACGACAAAAAGTCGAAATTTCAGAAAATCAAAACTAACATATTTGGACGTTATCAAGCCCAAACCTATTTCACTCCATTTTAACGTCATACAGAGTCGATTTGTTACATTAGCTGTCGGTTGATTTTTGACCACTAGTGAATGACCACGTCTTTGTACATTGTTGGCATGGTCAAGCGGCACTTTGACCATGACACGAAGACCATTCACGGCACCAATGAGCAAAAGACACTGTCACCACATCGGGAACGGTCCGCCCGCTACGGCTAACCTCACGCCACCGGCGGCAGAGTCGCTTGTGGTGGATATGTTTACGGCTTGGTGCACCATTTCGCAACCTGAACTAAATGGCGAATTTTGACAGCAATGCCCACGCCTAATGTGGCCACTTGAAGGCACTCACTGTGGTCTAGAAACCCGTGGCTATCGATTGAGCCAATGTTCAAAAATTTGATGAGTCTGATGGTTTTCGATGGTTGAGCTGGAAGATGGGGTTGGCGATGAAATTTGACTCGGGCTCGCCGCGGCCACGGCGCAAAGTTGACTCGGGTGCGAAAACCCCAAACCCAAGCCATCGATGTCAAACACCAAAAAAAATCGGAAAAATTCATTTGCTGTGATTTATGGACTACATCACCGGTAGATACTGATAGCCTTGATTGTAGCGATTTTTTTGGTGTAAAGTTTTGTAATGAGCGACCTATAATTCATTATTACACTGTGAGCCAACCAAAGTGATAACGAGGTGATTTAGTGCTTTCAAATACCTCGGTCAAAACATAAACCAACTGGTAGTGTATAATCATAATGTATGTATTATATTAGATGTATCATTAAAAATGCATATTTACAGTTCGACGGCTTCCTCCAAGATCTTCAACTTGTAGAAGCTGCCAACGTTGGCCATGATTTGTTTTTGTTTCTGCAAATTGTCATAGGGGAACAGTTCCACCCAGTTCCCCAGACACTTGCAGTGAAGACTCAAGTTGGTTCTCCGGATCAGCTTGCACTTGTCACAGACAAAGTCCTGTTGGTAGTACTGGATGATCAATTTCTGTAAGTGAGCAATCAACCGCTCCTCTAACGCCACCCGATTATAAGGTTTCGAGCATCGGCTGCACGACCACACCCGTTCTTCGGGCTCACGACACACATCGATATCACGAATGAAATTGCAGTAGTCACAGATGAAATGGCCCACAACCAACAGAGCGCTCGGGTAGACAAACTCGGCTTGCTTGGAGAATTCCTTCACGTTGAACAATTGAAGTAAGTCCTTACGAACCAATCTCACTTCCAACTCTCTCTTCTTCGAAAGACCAAACACTGCCATCAAGTAGTTGACGAGCTCGAGAGTAGGGTTGGATAAAGTAAGGTGCGATCCCGGCAAGTGAGGGAATGCGTACTCAGAAGCAAATTCAGGGTTGAGGATATTGTCCGTTTGTTGCTTCCACAACTTTTTGATTCGCTTCTCCAACGGTTTCCGGAACGTCTCCATCACCCCGGTTTGCGGGTCTTCTTCGTCGTCATCATCCAGGTTGCGAGTACGGTGACCAATTTGGGTGACCCGGTTTTGAGACGTAGCAATCTCATCGTGCTTTTGTTTCACCAAGGCGTCCAAATAGATAATCGTCCAATCAACGAATTCATCGCGATAGATCTTTGGCAAGTATTCGTGAATCCCCCATGCCGAAACAACTTCCAATGGCTGGCGATCTTCCAGAACAATCTCTCTGGTGTATCGCCCACAGAAGTTGTACTGATCCATCCATACCAATACATCCCAGTATTTGGTAACGGCAAGTTCCAAGAAGTGGAACATGGGACGCAGCTGAATCAACTTGGTCATGTATTGACCAAAGGCAAATGAGTTCTCCACGAGCACCTTATTAGTGGCGACGACAAGTCGATTGCGGTTGGCAAACACCACTTGACACTGCATTCGCTTGAATTCGGCAGCAAGTTGAAGCAAACACTTGGAGGTCAAGTTATGGACATGGTAGTGGAGAGCCGAGTCGTACATGTACGATTGTGGCAGCTGCACCCACAGTACAAGGGCGTTCATGATACTATCGGCACTAGCATCCCCTTGAAGGGCATTATCCCACAAATCCTTCACCATCGCCCGTAACGTAGCTAAGGATTGAGTATAGGCAGCACTAGCACCGTCCTGATCACCCACTTCAACCCCTTCGGCATCGGCAATCAACGCACTTGCCAAAATGGCATTAATGGTAAGCGTACCGATCTCAATTTCAAGACATGCCGACTGGTAGACTTCAGGAGTATTGATCTCCGGGAACAGAGCGAACTTGTCATCAATTTCACCATCACTATCATTTTCTTGACCCCCCAAATCGGGAAGAGGACCCGGCAGCCACCACAACACCATGTTCTGGGCTTTGAGACGACGACAGTAGTCCACATCCACCAAGTACCCAAGATTCTCCATGTGTACGTTACACAAAGGAACCCGAGCGTACCGACAGAGCTTGGTCAAATTGGCAAGCCACAGGGCAAGAAGCAAGTAGTGATTGACAATACGCTTGGCAATGAGAGCGTGCCACCCCACGGCACCAACACTAAGTTCACGAGTAGTCATTTGCACACACGGCAAGTCGTTCAATGCCGACACATGAGTAAACAACTCGGCTGGTTGCGGCAGTTGCACGGCAAGCAACGGTTTCAGCGGGCGTCCTTCGGAGATTTGCGCCACAAGCTTACCAAGTTTCTTGTACAATTTCGCCGAGTTGGAGTAGTATTGCACGGTAAAGTTCATCTCCTTGGGGAAATCAATGACCCGGTCGTAGGCAGCAAGTTGAGGAGACTTTGCCTCCCTAATTTCGGCGTAGACCTTATCAAGCTTAACCGTCAATTCTTGTGCCAGTGCCAGGGGTTTAAGGACCAACACCTCGGCTTCCGGTTCCCACAGCTTGAATACACAGAAGAAGTGGTACAGATTGACCACAAGATGAAGGACAAAGGTGATATCGGGTGAAAACCGTTGGAGATAGTTTTCCAGTTCCACCGGCCGCAACAGTTTTTGGTGGAAGCCTTGCTTCATCGCCCGACCTAACGCCCCCATACGAGTCTCGTTGAAAGCGACGGTGTTACCCAAATCCATAACCGCTCTCTGTACGGGAGAGATTTGTTGTTCATATATCCCCAAGAGCGTTTGATCATTAAGCACCAGGTTACCATCACGTTTAAGATCCTGATACACCAATTCCAGAGTGATAATCCTGTACAAGTGGTGATCGGAATTGCCACCGTGAGGAAGCATTGCCGCCAGCGGCTCCATATCTCCCAGCACAGCATCAATTCGTCTTTGGGGCAAATCCATCTTGTATAAAGCGTAAAGCTGTCTGGGAATGTGGAACGTAAACCCGTGAATTTTACCCAGAGCCACCACAAATGCTTTGACGGCTCCAGGCACGTGGGGATCACGCTTAAACTCCAAGATTTCCCAGTTGTTGCCAACGATCAGCTCGGCTTGACGGCGGAAAATGTCACCCACGGTCAGACGAGTCACCAGCTCGGAACTGGGACCAAAGAGTCGATTACGACGGTCTCTGGCACCCAGCTGAGCTCGCCACTTCGCCTTTTGGTACACCAAAAATTGCGCGTAATCAACTGCGGGGTCAGGGCAAGGACCCTTAAGCACCTCTTCGTCAGCTTCAGCAACCGCAGCAGCTTCAACTTGTTTACGTTTGCGACTAGTGACCTTAGCCGTGACCTTGGGTGCGGCATCTTCCTTACCAAAGTCTTCAATGTCCTTAATGTTGGCTTGTTCCTTCAGCTGTTTGCCAAAAAAGTCCAGAATCAGCAGTTGTTGCTTAGAATCATCACGTTGAGCAATCCGTCTTTGCAACCAATCAGGATGAGCTACTCGCGGTACCGGGTTATCCACTCCTTGGAGAGCAGCGGGAATAGTGATGATCTTTTGGATTACCAGGGCTAACCGTTCGCGGTAGTAGTCCCAATCAATGACATCACGAGGTCCAAATTTGGTGAGCAGAGGGTCGCGAAGCCATTTGCGCAAGTATAATTGTTTCTTATCCAGGGAAAAGATTGCCACGGGAATTGCCCGCTCGGTAACGGGCGTGCCCAATGGTTTAGCACTAATAATGTACTTGGTGGCGAGACCAGCATCCTGGACCATCTCTTCACCCAAGAATTCACCTAACCGTTTGGCAGTGGTGATTGACGTCAGCTTTTGGTTACCGTATTCACGAAGAGGCTTTGACATCAGTCTGTTTTCACAAATGAGTTCAATAAGATCTTCATCTTCCAACATACCACCTTTAGTGTCGAGAACATCCAACCAATTGTTGGCAACCGACGCCACAGCGGCATAACAGGTTTCCAATGACAGCCCTTCCAAGAAAAGCTTGAAGATATCCAGCTGGAAATTCTTGATGAGACGTAATTCCCCTCTCCGCTTGAGTTCAAACCCCTTAAGTTCAGCGAGCAGTCGGTCCATATTAAATACAGCATAACGCTTCTTGAGACCTTTACCTTCTTCCTTAGACGTAGGTAAAATCATCGCCTTATAAGGCCCATCGACTTCAAAGAAAATCGAGTTATCCGAATGGGTCTTATAGAGGAATTTGTCGGGATCAACAAGAGTTTGGTATTGATGATTAGTGAACTTTTGGTGAACCAAGTAATTAAGCATCAGACAGGGGAATTCAAGAGTAATCAGCTTGCCGTTGGAAAGCTTAAGCTTGAAGTTTTCCGGGAACAGTTCGGGTAAAATACACCAAATACCATCAGTATCAAGTTCAAGGGGACGCCCTAACCGTTCCACAAGCTTCCGGGCCATCTGAATGATATGAGCGCCGGTTAAGCAAGTGACACCCGCCATCTCCATCAGGTACCATCTCAGCCCCTTCCGCATCACGTACCCATAGAACGAGTTCAAAATGACCTTGTGTGCCAATTGAAGCGAGTCGTACAACACAATCATCTTTTTCGCTTCATCACGCTCGATGGGATCGCTTCGTTGGGAAAGCTTACCCTTCCATACCTTGGTGAGGCCCTTGAAGTCATACCGACGATCTCTAAACAGTCGAACGGTATCAACATAGAACGGGTTTTCCCGCTGACAAATAAGAGCTTCACGAGTGACAACCTTGGTCTGTTTGATACGGTTGTACACTTTCCGCGAATAATCACTAACACGCTTCTTAATGGCTGCCGCTTGTTCAGGGTAGGATAAATCCTCAAATCTCCGAGGTGGCAAGTGGGGACGGAGCGGGGGGAATTGTTCGTTTTGTAACGTGCGCTTGATCATGTTGTATTCGTTCATCTCCGCTGGGTAGTACTCGCCTCTCCACAGCCACGGGAGACGTCGATCACAAGTCTTACCGGGACGATTGAAATCGCAGGTGGCACAATCTTTCTCCAGCTTAAGCGAATCGGGTTGGAGTCGATTCAGCGTCATGATATTGGGGTACATTGACGCCACATCGACGTGATAAATGAGGGGGTTTTCGTCACGATTAGGATTATCTCTCAAATTCTCCAACGCCGTCTTAATTTCATTATAGACTTCGTCGTAGTTGGTAATATCCTCCACCTTTTTCCCGTTTTCAACCTCAATGCAAAATTTAATGGAGTTATGCAAATCATCAATCACTTCGTCGCAAGCCAGAGGGTCAATGCTAAATTTACAAGGAATGTCATGCCGGAAGACACCGGCTTCAAGGGATTCGACGTGACCACCAACATAGGTTTCCAGCTCAATCAAATGACCTTCGTAGAAACGTTCCACTGGGTCCACGTGCTTGTTAGGCAACACAATGTTCTTTTCGTACGCCTTAACACTTAACAACATCTCACAAAGTGTACCAGTACCTTTACGAAGCACTTCATCGGGATTAAGTGGTAAAATGGTACACAACGAAAAGATGAATGGATGCACGTACTTCGAATACAAGTAGAAGGTGGCGACGGCATCGGACACGGAGTATTCGGCTAAAAGTTGCGGGTGGTCATAAGCATAAGGAGTCATAAGTTCGGGGTCAAGCTCAGTGGGATTGTAGCCCAACTTGGCCGTAGTCACTGCTTTTAAACCCTGCAGACCTTGAGGCAAGTACGAGTCACGCTTTACCCACCGGAAACAATCCATGTGGACGCAATATGACAGTTTGTACTCACCTTCATTGTCAACGGCAAACCCGATTTCGGCAAACATATCCAAATCATGGTACTTGGCACGGGCATCGACGAACGGCCAATCGAAGAAGTCCCCGTTGAAGGTGGCGATGACGGTGGGACGGACGTCCCGAATATGCTCAAAGAACCGCTCGAGAACGGCTCGTTCGTTAGCCTCATTAAAGATGACAAAGTTACCCGGATATTCGGGCTTGGGGGTATATTCAAAGTCTTCGATGTCCTCACTAATGATTTCACGGTTAGTGATAAGGTAACCGTCACCATCGATCATATATGAAATCATCATCACCTGATCGATTTTCAGGTCGGGGAATTTAAGCGGAGCCTTGGTGGTTTCGATGTCGAATGCCAACACTACCGGGTCGGCAAATGCAAGCGTTTCTTTATCTTCCTCGAGCCGAATTTCACCCTGATGGGCAAATACATTATACCATTTCCCCACGTGAATGCCACAATCAATCAGCACCCGGACGTGATAGGGGACATCGTATTCCCGAATGTCGGTAATATAGGACAGGGGGTCAGTGGCGCGAGTGGCATCGCCATTGCCAAAGTCGTACATGGTCTTGGTATCTTGTTGAAGCAGGTTTTCCTTGACCACGGGCATGATGATACGTCGAGCTGCCAACAAGTCGGATATATTGTGGAACTTGAGTTTAATCAAGGTTTGTTTGAGACCAACAAGATGGTTGGGAAGGGACAAGTCTTCCTTGACCATACGTTCGAGCAGCTTAAGATTGGTCTCTTCAAGTTGTTTGCGGAGCCATTCTTCCACCTCTGATTCGTGGCCAGGGGTCGTCACCACGAAAAAGTAGGGATCATAGTTTAAAGTCACTTTAAACAGACCCCCTTCTTCATCGAGAAAGTAGTAGTCAACCCCGGCCAAGCCGCCAGCGTACTGGTCATTGGCAAGGAGAGTCGGATGCATATTGACCAACCACCCCTTTTTCGGTTCGTCCAGGTGCTCGAGACGGTCGAACCCCATGGTGGTGTCGATGGCATCGACTTTGCGGACGTGATCCAACTTGTTTTCGAGCCCGACGGCGCCGGTAAAGTCGCCGCGGAACGCCGAGGTCGTCGTCTTGGTGTTTTTCACAAACCTGGCGGTGCCGCCCTTGTTAAAGCCGCCATTAGTGGCGTTTCTTCGTCCCGGCCTCAGCATAGGGATGGCTGTACCTGACCGACGCGTAGCCAGTCGCGTTTTTTTCCTCCGTTGCCAGAATCGCGTATGAGCCCGGGGTGTGACCTATCGCCATTAGTAGTATAGTGGTGCGCGCACGCGGATAAAGAAAAAAAACATCTGGCTGGCGTCTTTGCCCTATCGAGTTAAACGGGAGGTGGTGCTAGGTTGCAACGGGGTCCCCCAGCGAGGACGAGGTACGCGTGGTACATCTGTCAATGCTGCGTGAGCGTGCGTGGGGATCTGGGGCGGCAGAACCGTCAGATCGATCGCCCTGTATCGGACGCTGGGGTTGATTCTACCCTTAACACCCTAGATGGTCCCTGGCCCCCTATACCACACTAGAGAACCCTAACCCTCTGGGTTATGAGACATCAACCCCACTATCACCACCACAACTCAACTATATATAAAGCTACTGATAGTGGTGGTCCCACTTGGGTGTTGGTGGGACCCTGGCTCACCAAATGGTGTCGTATCTCTACCTCTCTAGCCCTACAACCGAAATACCCCACCTTCTATCGCATGCGTGCGGAAAAACCGTCGGCTCGGAACGGCCCAGCGTTGCTGATCCCGGCCCAATGTTGTCCTCCCGCCTTGGACAAAGCCCTGCCGGCAAAAATAGGGGAGAGAGGGTTTGCCGGACGATTAGCATCGACCCTAGACATCGCTTAATATGCACGCGGGCCGCGGGTACCGCAACCGCCTCGAACCCTAATTGGACGAGATCGATCGCAGTGAAGCTGACCTTGGGGGTGGCTCGGTCTGAGACACCAGCAAAAACCCTGCGTTGCCTCGTGGGCTATTGCCACCGTTCCCCCTAGGTCATAATGCCGCCGCCGTCGGGGGAGCAGTGGCAACGCAAAAGAAATTCGAGGCAATTATGACTGGTCATCAGGCGCACCGCCGATGTCATCATGCACGAGAGCCACAGAACAAAGTTTAGTGGAAATCGAGCCCAGCCCCAAGTGATGGGCATCGACCCGGACCAATTGGTCCCCCATTGACCACCTGTGGAGGAGTGAGAGTAATTGGGTTTCCTAGGTTACGGTCCAAACTACGAGTAGATGGTTTAGAGAGATTGTGGTCTAACTCTCAGGGGGAATTTATTTCACCCTTCCCCCACACGATCGTTCACTAGGAGAGCAGCAAGTGTCGGACAGACACCGCCCTAGCAATAATTATCCCGGTGTTACGGAGATGACTAAGGGACACGGAAGTGGTGGAGAAAGTGTCACAGGCGATGGCGGTACCAACGAAGCCAATTGACATCAACCACGGACAGGGTAATTATAATGACCCCATTAGTGGCTGCTGCTGTCAGTATCGTCAACGCCGGCGGCTGTCACGGTGTTTACCATTTGGCCCAACCCGATGGTGATGCTGTTTGCCGGCAGCGGGATGCTTTCGGCGGCGTCATTTTCGAAAAGCCGCAGCCGACCGCAACCTCAGGGCACCCGTAGCTACCGGATGTAGGCGGAGCCGTATATAAGATCAGGGTGCCGCCAGCCCTGATGACCCCAGCATCCACACATAATGAAGGTTTCTTTGATCGCTTTGGCCACCATTGCCGCCGCCTCGCCCTTGAACTTCGCCAAGGACGCTGAACACGCCGTCGTCCCCAGAGACGAAGGCGTCATCCCTTGGGGGAAGATCTTTGGCGTGTTCAAGAGAGCCGATGACATTGGTGACAACTACAACGTCGACAAGAAGAAGGGCGACAAGAAGAAGGGCGATGACACCAAGGATGAGTCGTCTGACGATGGTGAAGGCGACGACGAAGACGAAGACGCCGATGCCACCATCACTAACTTGAAGAACTTCCGGATCATCGTCGACTTTGAAAAGGACGACCGCTTGGTGACGTTGAAGCAACAAAACGGCACCAACCAACCCATCGTCTCCAGATACGGCCAGGACGCCCGCTACAACTTGGTCAACTCGACGTTGACCAACCTCAACGGCACCAGAATCGTGTTTGACGTCCTCGGCTCGTTTGGCTTGGTCAACGGTACTTTCAACGCCACCACCAACACCACCAACACCACCATCCTCAGAACCCTCCCCTCGAACTCGGCGTCGTTGTTGGTAAAGCCCTCGGGGTCGTCGTCGCTGTCGTCGCTGAAGACGTCGTCGCAAGCCGCCGAAGTGTCGGAAGCGTCGGAGTCGGGGTCGTCGTCGCAAGCCGGTGGCTCTGAGTCGTCGTCGGCTGCTGGTTCCGAATCGTCCGCCGCTGGTGGTTCCGAATCGTCGGCTGCTGGTGGTGCCGAATCGTCGTCGGCTACTGAATCGTCGAAGCAAAAGCGGGCTGAAAAGGAAGAATCGTCGTCGGCTAAGCAAACCAAGACTGCCACTGCGGCCAAGGCCACCGGGTCGTCGACCAAGAGCTCGTCCGACGCTAAGAGCACCGGTTCCGCTTCCAAGGAATCTCCCTCGAAGGGCGGTGCGGCGTCGTCGTCGGTTAACGCCACCGAATTCAACTCCACCGGTACTATTCAAGTGTTCGCGCAAAACGGTACCAACGTCACCTCGTTCCCCGGCTGGAAGATCTACGAAAACAGATTGTTCTACAAGGACTTCACCCAATGGTTCGCTTGCCCCGGCAAGAACAACCAGACCTACCACATTGCCACCAGCAAGTGTAAGGGTGGTGAAAGAGTCAAGTTGAGAGTGTTTGTTTAAGGGACAAACCATACCCCAACTGTTGACCTAGACGTTCAATTATAAAAAAAAGTGTAATCAAATTCGGTTCTTCTGTTTAATTTTTAATACCATGTAACTTTTGTTAATTCATTAATCCTACTTTTCAATAGTAGCTGAACTGAAATAAGGGAGGAACCCTCGGGGCAACGTCAGCTTCCGGAATAACCCCGACTAACCCTTGCTGTCCTGCTTCCATGCCTTCCTGCCTACTTGCCGGGCTGCCGACCCACTGACCTCATGGGGGCTATGTTTTTCACCAGGTTAGGAACCCTGCATTAAGGCGATGATGAGTATGAGCATGAAGATGTTTGCGGTTACAAAAATCACGCAAACCCTTGCGTCGCCGTACAAAGTACCCGTAATTCAGTACCCTACCGGCCTTAGACTCATCATCGGCGTGGGTAGTGTCCTGCAGAGAGGGTGGCTCGGCTTAGTCCACTCTAAGTAGTGGTTACGGATGGATGGAGACCACGGGATGCCATTTCTATATGTATTTCAACTATTGCACCGAGATAGCCGGCATCACGATCGACTCATGACGAAAATCACCAACAACTGTACCACCGTCAGGTAAACAAACAAAAACTGCACGCGGCGCTTTCTCTGCTTGTCGGTAATGCCGCTAGCGGCGTTGCGGCTCGGCAACACCAAGAACTTCAACAGTCTCATCAAGAACACCGCCAATAACCCTACAAGCACGACAAAGCATACCAGGTAGATCATCGACCACAATCCCACCAAGTGTTGGAGCACCAACAATACGATCACCGTGATGTACTTGTATCCGGAAAACAGCACAAGATCCCAGATGCTCAGCTGAGTCAGGCACCCAAGTAAATAGAGACCGATTTTAAAGATGGCAATGTCAAGCACCAGGAACGCTACCGTTTGCGATGCTAACACCCCGAACAATTCGGGGTGGAATTCTCCCTTGAGCCCTTGGAACACCAGCCACAACAAAATGTAGGTAACAAATGACATCAAGGGAATATACAAATCGGGAGCATTGACGTCGTACACTGGCGGCGCGTACTGAGTGGAACCGTCACCCGACACTTCCGCCATCGTCTTCCGGTTCCAGTCCTTGTTGACAAACGGCATCAACACCATGGTTAGCTTCTTAAGCACATAGCTGTTACTCACTTGGAAGTAGAACTTGAGGTCGCCAGTACCAGGAATGAACGAGCCAAAGTTTTGTTGCAAATACGAGTTCGACTGTTCGAATTGCGACTTGGCGAATTGTGAGGCAAACAGAGCTGCTTGGTCATTGATAAACCCAAACCCAGCTCCCTGTTGTTGCGGTGGCGGCGGCTGGAATTGGCCTCCTTGCTGGTAGCCTTGGTTGGGGTAGCCTGCGTTGGGCACCGGGGGTTGCTGGTACCCCTGTTGCTGCGGCGGCTGTTGGTGTTGTTGGAACTGCTGGTTCAAATGCTGCGGTTGGGGATGCTGCAAATTCTGAGCGGGTATCTCCCCTGAGTACGGAGTATACATTTGAACGGCAATGAAGGGTCTTGTGGGATCAATTGACAGCCTGGAGAAATTGATCGCACGCGTTTTGCTCACGTGATGGAATCTTCGCAATTTTTCCGCTGAAAAAAAAAAACAATTTTAAGAGAGTTGACATGCTCACGTGACCATGGCCACGGGCTTTTACCTTATAATTTGCTGGAGGAGGGGAAGAACGGAATCCCTTTGGTGGTGGATCTAAGCCTCACTGCCTCGTGGCAATGTGGCTGATGACTTACTGTACGTCAGCTCAGGGGCTAAATCGCTCACGGTGTGTGAGTGTGTGTAGTCCGGACGGCACACATTGCCGCTTAGTTTGCCGTCGCTCGCTCTCTCTGTTGCTACTGTGCCCGCCTGCAGCCTGTCATCGCTACCACAGAATAGGCATTTGGTTAAGAGAAGCAATGTGGTGAGCATCTAGCAGCTAGCAGCAGCAGCCGTCAATTTAGAGTGAAGATGTGACCGATCAGATCAGGTACCATCGTCAGTGTCAACGGATATCCTAACCATCGATCTCAGACACGGGAGAAATTCCCCCCACACACACCCCACCACATGGGTAGCCGCGTATACGATTTTAGACCGGGTTGACAAAAAAACCCACGAGCACACCCCCGGAGAACGTAGGACTTGTGGCACCACTTTCATCGGAATCCGGGTTTGATGTAGTGTTACTCACGGCAAACAATGGTGAGATAAACCCCTATTGGAGCAACCGTGTATGCTGGGTGGTGCTCACTCTCGACCGCACAGCAAGTTAAATGCCTCGCAGCCGCACCTACCCAACCTAGCTCGATTAGCACTACATAACCCTTTTTCACCGCCCCCACCCCCATTCCCATTGCGATGTCTGCCAAAGTCATAGTTGTTCTGAACCGGTTGCCGGTGACGATCCGGAAAAACCCCGACGGCCTGTATTCGTACTCGATGTCGCTGGGCGGGCTCGTCACCGGGTTGCTGGGTCTCAAGAAAACCACCGAATTCCAGTGGTTTGGCTGGCCGGGCAAGGAGCTCCCCGAAGCCGAACAAGCCAAGGTCAACCAGGAGCTTAAGGACCAGTTCAATTGCACCGCCATCTTCCTCGACGACCGCACCGCCGACTTGCACTACAACGGGTTTTCCAACCTGATCCTCTGGCCCCTATTTCACTACCACCCGGGTGAAATGACGTTTGACGAAGTGGCGTGGGCCGCCTTTACCAAGGCCAACGAGATCTTCGCCGATGAGATCGTCAAGCAGGTCAACGATGGTGACATGATCTGGGTCCATGACTATCACCTCATGCTTCTTCCCGAAATGTTACGCGATCGGCTCAAAACCAAAAATAATAAGATTGGCTTCTTCTTACACACGCCGTTCCCGTCGCTGGAAATATATCGTATCTTGCCCGTACGGCGAGAAATCCTCGAAGGGGTGTTGCATTGTGACTTGATCGGCTTCCACACCTACGACTACGCCCGCCACTTCTTGCTGTCGGTGCTGAGAATCGTCCCTGGCGCCACGACATTACCCAATGGCGTCAAGTATAAGGGACGCCACGTCACTGTAGGAGCGTTCCCCATTGGCATTGACCCGGAAAAGTTTATCGATGGGTTGCAAAAGCCTCAAGTCAAGGACAGAATCGCCCAATTGAAGCAAAAGTTCGAAAACACCAAGATTATCGTCGGGGTGGATCGGTTGGATTACATCAAGGGGGTGCCGCAAAAGCTCCATGCCTTCGAGATCTTCTTATCGGAAAACCCCGAGTGGATCGGCAAGGTGGTGCTCGTGCAGGTAGCGGTACCGTCACGAGGTGACGTCGAAGAATACCAAAACCTTCGAGCCATGGTCAATGAGCTTGTTGGTCGCATCAATGGTCGCTTTGGCACCGTGGAGTTTGTTCCCATCCACTACCTCCACAAGTCGGTACTGTTCGACGAGCTCATCTCGTTATACGCCGTATCCGACGTCTGTCTCGTCAGTTCCACTCGGGATGGGATGAACTTGGTGTCCTACGAATACATTGCCTGTCAACAAGAAAAACAAGGGGCGCTTATACTTTCAGAGTTTGCTGGGGCCGCCCAATCGTTGAACGGAGCTTTGATCGTCAACCCGTGGAATACCGAAGAACTTGCCGATGCCATTAGAGAGCTGTTGACCCTTCCTGAAGAAAAGAAAAAGATTAACTTCGAGAAGTTGTTCAGTTATATCAACAAGTACACTTCGGGGTACTGGGGCGAATCGTTCGTTAAGGAATTGGCCAACTGTTAGAAATATAGCATACTGTGAATATATACGTCGCTTTAGAATAAAATGTATGGTATCATGCAATAATCTATAAGGGGACCTAATCAACCAAATCGTCTAAACTGCGTAAGTTTTCCCTCGTTAACGGCGTCAACGCATTCGAGGAGTTTTCCTTATCGTCTTCCTTGATGTGCGACAGCACCGAGATCACTTGGGGCTTAATCCCTAAGCGAGCCAACATGGTACTGTTGCCATCCTTCAAAAATGACTGGGGTAACGGTTTGAGCATACTCAGCCCCAGGTATAGTGCCGAGTCGCCCAATGACCGCGGTATCAGCATGTTTTGACTCGCTTCTTCGCGGGCAAGTAACAGCGATACCAGCAGCTGCATGCTCTGGGAGCTGTTGAACTTTTTCTGCGGTCGAGGTTTCTGCTGCTTTCTCTGAACGGTGGTGGTATCATTCTTGTAGTGTTGAACGTCCTCGCCAATGTTTTTCGCCAGCGAGAATGCCAGCATCAAGTAGGGCATCTCTTCCGTGATCGAAGTGCGGTAAAGCTCTTGCAGCAGCGTCAGCTCGGGACGAGGGAAGTTATTTGGCGGCGATGATTTGGTGATGGAGCGAACAAGCGGAGCCGATTGCGACATCAGCAGGGTGTATAACAGATTATACTCCGAGGCCAAGTCGTCGTCGAACATGGTGGTTTGATGCAGGGGCGGTGAGATGGGCTTGTCGTAATTATTCGGGTCATGGATATCATAGGGGTCGTGGGGGAATTCCTTGTCGGCAAAGTATGGTTGCGGCTCCTCTTCACCAACGTGACTGTCGCTTGACTTACCCAAGTCGACGTAGTCCTTGAATTCATGAGGTACAACCGCTTGCTTTTCACGCTCGGCAAGCTTCTCCGCTTTGAACGTTTCGAACATCAGCTCCATGTCGGAGATGACGGCAAGACATTCGTATTTGCCTTCGGTATCTTCTTCCTCGATGGCCTGGTTAAGCTGTTTGATCAACAGTCCCAATAACTGCTTATATTGGGCCAGGACATCGGGCTCAGCAATATCGTCCAATTCCTTGCCAATCAATATAAGTTTAGCCTTGGAGTACGCCACGGTTGTCCGTTCCTGGACTTCGTTTTTGGTTCTAATCGATCGGAGCACTAACAGGGTCAATAACGTGCCCAGGTCGCTAATGTATTCCATTGGTGTAAGGGTACGAGATAGCTTGGTGAGGTTATCGAGGTCAATGCCAATGTAATGAAGCTTCATCTGATGGTCTTTACACGCCTCCATGACTCGCTCGGCAATGTTTTGGTTGAAAGAGTGGACGTCTTTTCCCTCATCGCCAAAATGTCGATCCAGGTTATAGTCCATCAGCATGAACTCCCAGGTTCGAAACAGGGCGTTGATCTTTTCTAACAGTTTGAGGATAGCTATCCCTTGGTTGCAAAGCTTGGAGATGCGCCGTTCGGCAAGGCCATTGATGAATTCGGAAAGGCTCGATGTATGCTCTTTAGTGGCGAAGAGATCAGGGTCTTGAGCTAGCAAGATCACCGGATCCTCCCATGACATGGTGGGCAATGTGGTTGGGTATTCAAGTGGAACAAAGGGGGTATGACGGCGGCAGTTGCCAGTAAAAAGTTATTTTTGGGGGGCTCGGAGATAAACCGGTCAACGGCAAGCTCTGAGATGAGACAAGTACACACAATGCAATTCAAACAACACCTATCAAAGGCGAGGAATGATGTTCACACACGAAGACGTCGGCAAAAGCTCAAGCTGCTTCTCTCTCTCGGTCGGTAACGATGGAGGTAAGTTGTAAACAACGAAAATTGAGGATCGCTAGCGTGCAGGTAACCTCCATGCAATTACCGCAATAATCACCGACAAAAGGTGTAGTGACAGTTACAGAGAAAAGTGAGCCATCACAGTTATTTACACGGTACTGCCTAGGGTCTAGAATGAGTCTTATGGATACAATTGCTGGTTTATGGCATTGGTGGGAGCACCGGTGACGAATGTGAGCTGATTTTTGTCGGTGGTCATCGGGTTTTAGGGGGGGTGGGGTTGCTGTCGACGTGGAGTTAGCTCACACGAAATGGTTCGACGACTTTGGTATTTCGTCGTTACGTAATCAAAATCTTTGCGGTGAATTTTCTGTGAAAGGGTGTAGACAAGAGTACAAATGGTCTAGATTGGGAAATGAGGAGGCAAGAGACGTTTTCTTTTCGGAGCGATCGCTCTTTGGTCATTTTAGCCAATCAGGTGGTTGCGTGGTAGGTGAATAGTTTGTTGAATGTAAGATTGATCCGTCTAGATCCCGAAGGTTGATCCTTTTGATTCCCGAAGATTGATCCATTTAAATCCCGAAGATTGATCCGGCTAGATTACTAAGCTTATAAGTGGCTTTATAAGTAAAAGGGGTGGAAACGTCATATTATCATAGCCTAACTGGTTAGGCTCTAGCTGACTGGCCTTGAGGACGACGTCAACTTGTAAGGGTCTTCTAGCGGCGAAAAGGTCATGGAAGAAGTCAATTAGCGCCGCGTCCATTTCTATCCCGATTTAAACACGCTAGTATCAGTAGGTGGATACCATCACTTGCGAAGGCCCCGGGCCCGCTCGACTCGGTGGTTGATCATCAGGTACCATTCTTCCACCGTTTGATTGGGGTGGATGGCAATGATGATCAACGTCATGTTATCAAAACCAACGCCAGTATACAGATTAGCTTTGGACAACAGCTCGTGCAACACGTGTTCGACGATCTTATTAAGCAGCCACCCCACGGCAATCTTATGGCGAATTAATCGGATGAGATCCAGGTTCTTGAAACAATCCCAAATACCATCGCAAGCAACGACGACAAATTCTGGGGGAGACCCATGAGCATCGAAATCGTACACGATGAAATCGGGTTCTACCGTCACCTGAAAGAGCTCGGGTGGTAGTTCCACCTTACCCTTGTGGAAATATCGCCGGTTTTGGATGAGATATTTATTTTGCGTCGAGTCGAGCCACGGGTGCTTAAAATGAAAGTCACCAAACGCTCGGGAAAGGGCCAAGATCTCGTTTATTCGCGAGTTGGCAATATAGCCGTTGGCGTTTTCGATTCTCACCAATTCTCCCATTACTACCGGTTTATGGTCAAATGAGAGAGTTTTGGCGTTGCCATTGACCGAACACACCGCCCGCGAATCGCCAGTATTGGCGACGATAAGCTGGTTATGGTAGAGCATGACGACGTTAGCCGTCGACCCGATATTTTCGTAGCGGCCATGTTTCTGGAGCTGAGCATCAATTCGGAGGAACAGGTCGCGGGTGGTGTCCATGACCTGACGAAGCGACATTGGCGATGACTGGTTCAATTGGCGAAACAATAGCAGCACGAGCTTTTCGCTAACAATCTCAGCGACCAGCTTCCCGCCGTGACCGTCAAACACCCCAAACACCGCCACCAGCTCGTCCTCGTTGATCTTGATGCAGTGGGCGTCCTCCATCGTCATCCGGTACCCTTGCATCGCCCCGACGGCGTACGACACCCGGGTGTGGGAGCCGCCGTCGATCGACTTGTCTTCGATGGGATGGGAAAGGAGATGGCCCATGGCAAGCAGTCGATCGGGGGCAAGGGGCGTAGGCTCGGCTAGCAAAGTGGGTGCGAGGGTAACGACTCCCCACCACTGACGTTCGAGTGCGAGTCAGTAGTGGGAACGGCACCGAGTCTAGAACCGGGGCTAGAAATAGCCACATAGTGGAGGGGTATTCGGGGAGGGGACGAGTCACACGCGACCGGTAGGGGTGGTGCTATAGTGAAATAGGGGAAATAGGTTATTGTGGTGGGACAATGGTGGTGGTGTGTTGGTTATGGTTGATGGCTTGTGGGTGGGTTTATCGTGGTTGTCGATGGGTGAGCATTTCAGATCCAATCAGATCGTGGTCAAGTAAATTGAAAACTAAAAATAAGCAAGTGCTAATTGTTGGACCAATTACTTTAATAGTCCCCCACTGGGTGCCGTTTGCCCCCATTTGTCACTCAACAGGGGCTCGCTCGCAAAATCCATGACACAAAAAACCCATGGGTGAGGACGTAGATGATGTCAAGGTGCACCCGGATGACTCTAGCCCTGAGACAAATTCCCGATGACGTCATCGGCACTGATAAACCCCAGAAGATAACCGCAGCGTGGCACTATCACCGTTACACGTTTCCAGGGCTTCACCATGCAAGTGCCCGTCGTCGATGCTGACCACTGTGTTGTCAATGACACCCACTACAAGCCGCCGCTGACGTTCCCCATCGGGCCGTTCACTCGGTACAAGCATAATCCCATCTTGGTTCCCGATAAGAACCGAGAGTTTGAAAGTGGCTACTTGTACAACGCCACCGCCATCGTCGTCGATGACCGGGTGTATTTGCTTTACCGAGCGCAATCGACGTCTAAGACCTCCAGTGTCGGCCTTGCTTGGCTGAGTGATGGTGTATCGTTTACCAAGTACCCTAAACCGATTATCTACCCTACGGAACCGTGGGAAGCCAAAGGGGGCTGTGAAGACCCGAGAATCGTGTTTGACTATGAAAATAAGCGGTTTGTCGTCACCTACACTGGCTACGACGGGACTACGGCTCGGTTGTGTGTCGCCTACTCCAAGGACTTGCTCAATTGGACCAAGCTTCCTCCCTTTGTCAAACCTAGCAACCCTGATGAACAAGGGTCGGAGTGGTCAAAGCTGGGAGCCATTTTCAACGAGAAGATCAATGGCAAGTACTGGATGGTGTACGGAGAAGGTAACCACAAATTGGCATACTCGGAGGACATGGTAGATTGGAAGATGGCGGGTCTGTTTTCCAACCCCGAGGTGTTTGCCGAGCCCCGGTTCCCCTATGAGTCTCGGTTGATTGAACCGGGTCCTGCTCCTATTAAGCTTACTACTGGTCAATGGGCATTTTTGTATAATGCTCTGACTAATGGTGATGACCAATTGGGACTTGACCCAACCACCTACACTTTGAGTCAGATGCTTGTGGATTTGCCAGCCATCGAACAAGGGCCGGTGGCTCGACTCGAGCGTCCGTTTATGCGTCCGGAATCGGATAACGAAAAGTATGGCCAGGTGGATAAGGTTGTATTCTGCGAAGGTGTGGTGCAATTCCACGGCAAGTGGTTTTTGTATTTTGGTCAGGGTGATTCCGAATTGGGCGTCGCCTTTGCCGAATTGAACTAGATCGTGTAGAATAAGAATTTTGGTAGTTAATTTAGACAAAATGTTGAAGTCGTTTTTTGTCCCACTCTTCTGAAGAAAGAGTTAATTAATTGTGGTTGCCAACACCATTCTGTTGAACTGACCACAATATGTGCTCGAATTTTTGGGTACAAGTGTCTATTTGCTGGCTAGAGAACTAAATGGGTCTTGTGTAACAAATGTCAATCACGACGCAGACACTTCGTATCGTAAATGCAAGGAATTTTCTACGACTTTAACGGCATTATTTCTTACATGATGTGCAGACTTTGTTGAAGCAGACAGTGTCGTGATTTCTAACTTGGTAAAAAAAAACGTATGGAAAGTAGTCCCTGGTGGTGTAACGGTAAAATCCGGAAACGGCTAACCGGTAGTCTCCGTAAAGGGCTGGCTGATGGTCCAAGTAAAGGTGGAAGAAACAGACGACGCAAAAGAATTTTTCAAGTCATAGAAAAGCTAGGTTTCGTAAAGGACAGCGTGCTAGTATCACAGCTGTCCAATAAAGAGATAGTAAGGCTAAGTGATTGAGCGGTATATCTCAAAAGTACATCATTATTCATCTAACGGTATCAGGATTAAATACACAGATCGCGAGAGACACTCCGACAGAGTGATCGTCAGGGAACAATAGGCCCTTACCATCACTTCTCGAGGATGGCAAGGCACCATCCATTCGGAGATGACACCCGCGACGGTTTTCAATTTTTGTTATTTTTGGTTTTTGAAGGTTTAAATCCCTTACAAGAAGAGAGGCACGGCGCAGGCAAGAGCCACCAAGCCCTTAGCCACCGACAACCCCGAAGCAGCACCTTCGTAGCCAGTGATCACGGGCGAAGTGGGCTTGGCTTCGACGGCCAGCGAGTGGACGGTAGGGACCACGGGAGCGGGAGCAGGCGCTTCCACTTGGGGACCTTGAGTGGGTTGGGGAGCAGGTCTGTTTTCGCCAGCCAAAGTGGTGGGCTTGGGTTGTTGTTGGGGAGCTTCCTTGGGAGCTTCACCTTGAGGTTGGGGAGCTTGTTCCGGAGTAAGGGTGGAGGTGATGACCTTGGGCGATTCGCCTTGAGGAGCGGGGCCTTGGGTGGGAGCAGGGTGGCAGTCTTCACCGTTGCAGTAGATGGTGGTGGTGATGACCTTGGCTTCGGGAGCAGCTTCAGGAGCGTGGGTGGGGTTAGCAGGCACGTAGGTGGTGTGGCCAGCAGGAGGCTTTTGCGCCGGTTCGATCGAGGTGACGTACACGGGCACGGTCGAGGTCAAGGTGATGATTTGGTTACCGGTTTGCTTGACTTCGGTCTTGGTTTCGCAGGGAACTTCCGAAGTTTGGCATTGGTTGTCGTGGCACAAAGTAACGGTGATGGTTTCCTGGCCCTTGGTGATGATGTCGAATTGCTCAATGGGTTCGTAGTCAGTGACGGCAGCGTCGTTTTCCTGCTTGGTGTTGGTGGGAGTGGCAACAACTTCGTGTTCGTGGCACACGTTGTTGTAGCACACGGTTTCGGTGATGATGGCGTGCGAGGGCACGGGGCACCAGGTGACGACTTCCACCACTTGGGGTTGGTTGTCCTTGTAGATAGTGGTGGTAACCACGCCTTCAGTAGCAGGCACCTTCTTGGTGCAACCGCAGTGTTCGTCAAAGTGTTCGATGATCACGGTTTCCTGAGGGCACCATTCGGTGACAGTGACGGTGTTGCCGTGTTCGTCGGTCTTGGTGACGGGACCTTCGGTTTGCTTTTGGGTGGTGGTGTGGCACTTGTTGTCGTTGCACTTGATGATGGTTTCGGTCTTGGTGTGGATCTTGGTGGTGGTGACGGTTTCGAGGGGAGCGGCGGGTTCGTCGGAAGTGGTGGCCGAGCCGGTGGGGACGCCTTCTTGCGAAGCGTCGGAGCCCGAGGCGGAAGCACCTTCCGAACCAGTAGCCGAAGCCGAGGTTTCGTCAGAGCCGGTGGCTTCAGCAGAGCCAGAGGCAGAGTCGGAACCAGTAGCAGAGGCGGAGGCGGAGTCGGTAGCGGAGGCAGAGTCGGTAGCGGAGGCAGAGGCAGAGTCGGTGGCCGACACGTCGTCGGAACCAGTAGCCGAGTCGGAACCAGTAGCCGAAGGTTCTTGCGACGCCGACGACGATTCCACGGCGGGAGGGAATTCAAAGTCATTGATCGAGTCGTCAGGAACTTGTTCACCTTCTTCCGATTGGATTTCGTTGGCGATAAAGTCGTCGATTTCGTCTCTCTTGATGATGTAGTCTTCCTTGAAGAGTCTCTTTCTCAACAGCAACGTCGAGTTGGCTTCGGGAGTGTGTTCCTTGTGGACGTGGTAGAACCCAGTCAACTTGCGGTTGACGATCTGGTTCATGGGGAGGTTGATGATGCGACCTTCGTTTCTGATGTCGTTCCAGTACTTGTCGTCGCCCTTCCAGTAGTAGGCGTCGACCAAGTACTCTTCGGGGGAAGTGTACTTGAAGTTGACCGGCAACGAGTCGGGGATGGGCCAAGGGCACACCCCGGTTTCCGAGTCGACCGATTCGGCGAGGACTTGGCCCTTGAAGATACATTGGACGTTAGCCGAGGCAGCGGTGGCCGCCATCGTGGCGACGGCGATAAGCGATTGAACGTTGACCATGGCGCAGTAGCGAGTCGAATCGGGGGGCTGCCGGGCGATTTATAAACCTCTGTCTCCCCGAATGCAAGCGCGGCCGCCATCAACTAATTTTTTGGGCTATTTGCAACCATCGAGATATACACGTTGGTTCGTGCAGCTTCGTGCATGGCGTCGGTCGTACATGCATGCGACATTTTTGTCCTGTGCATGAGACATAAAATACCCATTGGTGATGCCGGAGTCAAAGGGCGCGGGTTCAGGAGACCCAATCGAGGAGGCAAGGGGTATCTTCCATTGTCTCTTGTCTCTCTGCCAAGTTTTTATTCCATGAGCCCATCACCACCATCAATTGCTGTTGAAGAACCGCCAACTGACATCACTTTGTCGACCCATCAACCAATACCATCAAAGAAGAAAAAATTAACTATTGGGCGCGCCGGCGCTTCATCACTGAGATATCAGGCGGCGGCTTAGGGCAATTTAGTCCGATGCTATCACTAAATTACGACCGACACGAGTATCGGCAACCACGGACCACCCATGCACCGGAATTTTAGTAATGGAGAGCAACAATGGACCACGTTCGTAGATCATGGGTTTGTCTCTCCTCGTATTGATCGTAAACGGCAGCCTCAACTGCTGGTGTCTCGTTCCAAGCCACCAGGGTTGACGTCAAAGAGCATCGGACAGGGGACGTGTCGCGAACAATTATTTTTTTTCGGGCGCGCTCAATAGTGCCTGTTAGCCGTGGTTGTCAACAACTACTATTTACCAAAAAGCCCCTGGTTGCAGGGACACCGGTCGTAATCGCCCCACCACCATCACGCCAACGTCTCCTTGCTGCACTGGGGCCTGGCACGTTTTGCTGGGCGACGCCGCTACCGTTAGCACAATTGCTTCCAAGACACAAATTGCCTGCGGCATTTCCACTCTCGCCACAATCGCCGAAGACCAAGCCTCTCTGTCTCCGGCTTCTACTGGGAAAAAGCCACCATGTGGTAGAATACCGTTGTGGTCTTGGGTACCAATTTCACAACGCGCTTTTTTTTTTTTTTAATTTATTTATTTCGTTTTGACTAAAGCCGCAGTGCAGTAGGAAAGGAGGTCTCCGAACGATTCACCTTGGAAGCCCAGACGCTGCGTGCTGTACGAAGGACACGAAGGAGACTTCGGCGAACAATGGTGTCGCTGCAACAGAAAAAACGTAAACTATACCCGACGACGACGAGCTCCTCCGAGACTCGCAAATTGGAGGCGAGAGCGTGTCGTTGTATCTGTTATTGATAAGATGAAATGAGAGACATGATCAATGCGAGATGTATTCGATTACTATACAACAAAAAAAAAAGGAAAAGGAGGTGGGAATTATTATAGGCGAATCTAACACGCCAAATCACGGGTTAAAGTCCGCAAGCTTCTGTTCGGGCTGAGCCACGGGGTCGATCTCCCAGTCGTCAACCCCCAGCCAGTCGACGTGGACCTTGCGCACGTTCAGCATGTCGGTGTTCTTCAAGAACTTGGCCCGCTCGTTTTGCCAGCGGCTCAGCACGTCGTCGAACGCCTTGTCCCACACCTTGTCGTACACCTTCTTGATCTTGGCCTCTTCGCGCTGTCTCACTTCCTCCTGGGCCATCCATTCCATATGCTTCAAGTCGTCGTTCAGAGGCTCGTAGATGTGCCAGATCACGTAGTGAGGAAGCCCCACCACCAGGTAGTCCATGCGGCGACACATCTTGCCGAACGCCTCGGTCTCGGCGTGGTTCATGAACGCAAACGCCGGGAAGTGCGCTCCCAGCCGGAATACCTTGGCCTTGGCCATGATCGACACCCCCCCAATCCCGTCAAGCTCCATCTCGACGTTGGGGTCGCCGTAGGGGTCGCGCAAGTACGCCAAGTGGGGCCGCCACGTCTGGAGTTCGACGTAACCTTCGACAATGACAGCGTCTTCGTCCAACGTCTCGGCTAACTGTAACCCGCCATCCAGCTCCTGCCACAGGTTAAGATCGTAGGGTTGCATCAGCCCCAAGAACGACGGTAACGGCCGCCACACGTTGGGGACAATGACGTCCTTATCGTGGGACATTAAGTCCTCGAGAATGGTCGCCGGCATCGTTTCGACATCGACGTCTCGCCAGTGGACGTGGGAGTGGTAGGGCTTGAGGGCGCTCAGCAACAACCAATTACGAGCACGTCCCATCAACATTCTCCGAGGTCCCTGGGCCTTGTAGGAGTGGCGGTCGGAGAACAGCTGGGACACCACCTGGTTAAAGTTCTTGTAGAAGATCTCCATCAGCCCGTACTCGTCCCGCACCTCCATCAACTTTTCCGTCAACACCGCCACCGTATCGTCCAGGGTGTCGGAGATGAGAAACGCGAGGTCGATCAAGTGGTGGGGGTAGGTCATGTTGGCCATGTGGTCGAAAAACATCCCCAAGTGGGCCAGAGCGTCCCGCAACGGCACGAGGAAGAGGATGCGCTCGTCGTTCTCCCACCCGTGGCCGCTGCCCTTGTACTCGCCGAGGTCGTAGTACTCCACCTTGTCGAGGTGAGAAAAGTCGGGGGTATAGAGCCCGTGGTCCAGGAAGAACACGTACTTCAATAGGAGAAGCACCAGAGCCACGCCTAGTAGCAAGCCGCCGCTGGCAACGTGTTTGGGACCGACGTTGACCATGTGGTTTTAGGGTGTCACCGAGATCAAAAGCGTTGTCGCACTTGCCGATGAGAAAAAAATGCCAGGGGTCAATCGACAGCCGTAGGAGTCGAACGGCACCGTTGAGCCCAGGGGGAAGATGCCGCTATGTGAAGGTGACGTCAATTGAGCCGAAATGAAGGTTACCATCAACGTCAACGTTAGTCTGTTGAAAATGTGTTTGGCCAAGGCTTTTTTTTTTCCTTCGGTGGTGCAAGTCAGTGTTTACCTCTGCCGATTGACCATTAAGCTTTTTCGTGCCATGGACAATGGCCTTTGCGCCACATGAAAGACTTTACACAAACAATACATCGGCGGCGATCGGTGGTTGCTGTAAAATAACCACGATGGAACCTTTGGTCTTTTGTGGCTTGGAATTCGTCCAGCCACGTTGGCGGCGATATGAAATGTTCGGTGCTTTTTCATGAGGACATTCCGTTTGTGTTTTGTGATCGAAATACGTGAAAGTTTCACTTTAGCTCCAAGGGAAAATGTAACCGACGTAAAATCACGAGCTACGACAAGGGCTATAGTTCTTTGTTACTGTGCTTAGCCGGCGATGCGCCTGGGGTCCCCTGAATCGAGGTCCTGGAGACAATGGCCATCGCACGTGGATATTATTGGGTGGATAACTATGAGAGGTCACCGTCGGCGATATACGCCATATTGACTAGTCAACTAAAACCAATTAAATATTGCATATTGTACTACTTGGGCGTATCGCCCTCGCAACCATGGTTGTGGCCCGCTGCCTGCAATTTACCCATGTCCGGGTCGACCTACCCAGGCTCGCTATTTCACTAGGGCGCGTGTAGCGGAATTTGTCTCCATTAGACGACATTTTTTCCTGCGCCTGTGTGGTGTAGTTTAGTATACAGGACACCATGCACCAACAATGTCGCCCTAGAAAATACCGACACGTAAGGAATCACCGGAGCATCTAGACCTACGATCACCATCGACTACAGGACGTGGGAATGCTATCGCTGAAGAGAACATTCTTATCTCGTTACTTCAGTGGTTATCTCCCTTGGCAAAAAGCTTGGGCTTTTCCAATTGTTCGCTCGACAATGCGATTGTAAACATTATAACAAACCAATAACAAAACAAATACCTCAATTGAGCAACATGAACCAACACCAGAAAGGAGGGGATCGCTTCGTGGACCAACAACTATTCCATCAGTTACTAATACCACCCACCGAAATTTCTTGGTCTCTATTATCTACAAACCGATGGCAGGAGCAATACGGCGATCTTCGGCCACAAAAGCCCCTAGAGGCTAAGCACTTGCCTTAGTAACCGTATCGCCTCATCTCGTGGTGCGTGATACACACCCCTAAGAATGCAGACCCGCCACAACGTCCCGACAACACAACTCAACGACGCCTGAAGGGTCCCTATCTACATTGAGGTTGCACTAAATTGCTGTAACAACACAGCCTGTGATGCAATCTTAACCTGCTGGATCACAGCGAAATCACACAACTTTTTGTATGTACTTATCTGTAGGCGGGCCCCATATTTCAAGTGGGTATCGCACGATAATAACCCATCGTAGACGCTAGTGGCTGTGATGACCATGCAAACAACAAAGACCCTACATCCTGGTGCTGTCAGCGTGTAAACGATGTGCTTTAGACCGGCTATTTCCGTATTTTCGTTCACTTAATGCCTCGGATGGTGTTAACTCCGTCATGGCCGGATTTTTTTTGAAGGACATCAAAATGGGCTTTGACCTTGAGTCATCTCCAGAAATTGACCAATCAAAACATTAAAAAAAAGTTCAGTTAAATAGTATCAGTCATTCTCTTTTGAATTGAATAATTTGGTGACACTGTTCTCATATTTCTCTTCGTATTCATAACAAAAGATCTTGCGTGTTATGCATTGTCGATCGTGATATGAGCCCTCTCTCTTTTTCGAACGTTCTAAGATCGATCGCTCTCTATCTACAACAAAAGACTATCTACCTCTAGCTACAACGGTCAGGGACGATCAGGAACGATCGTCAGTTTCATCTACAACAACCAAATTAAATTTCACACAAAAGTTAAGTATACACACTATTAACCAACTTACAACTTGTCGTAGTATTCGGTGTAGTCGGGCACACCTTCCTTCAAACCCTTTCTCTTTCTGGCGTCAGCAACAACGGCACCAGGCTTGGAGTTGGGGTCAGTGACGTTACCGTTCAACACAGCCCAGTGGTCGAAGACCAATTGGGGGAAGGCTTGACCACCAGTGGCTTGTCTAAGTTCAGTGGTGAAACCGAACGATTCGTTGACGGGCAAGTAAGCCTTGACGGTGAACAAGGGAGTACCGGGTCTTTGTTCTTCGGAGATGACTTGACCTCTCTTCTTGTTCAACACCGAGTAGATACCACCAATGGCGTTTTCGGGACATTGGATTTCCACCAAGAAGATGGGTTCTTGGATGGCGGGTTCGGCCAACAACATCGAAGCGAAGGTGACTCTTCTCATAGTGGGCATGATTTGACCAGCACCTCTGTGGATCGAGTCAGCGTGCAAGGTAACATCCAAAATGTTAATTCTCACCGATCTCAAGTGTTCCGACAAGATGGGACCTTCCTTGGAAGCCCATTGGAAACCGGAGACAACCGAGTCCTTGATTTCGTTCAAGTATTGCACGGCCTTGGTTTGGTCGACAACGACGTTGGGACCAGTACCATCGGGACCGAAACACCAGATCTTTCTGGCGTCGGTGACATCCCAGTCGTGCTTGTCGGCAATGACTCTGGCTCTGACCTTGAAATCGGCCTTGGGGTCAACAACACCGTTTTCAATGTCGAGGGACAATTCTTCACCCAAGGGTTCGGCCTTGACGTAGATACGGTTGTGCTTGTTGGGCGACTTCGACAAAGCGGTCATCGACGATTCGGCTTCGACGGTTTCTCTGTAAGAAACGACAGGAGGCGACACCTTCAAGGGGATACCGGCGTGGTCGTTTTCCAAGTCTTGCAAGCAAATTTCCAAGTGCAATTCACCAGTGCAAGCAACAATGTGTTGACCGGTTTCCGACATGTAAGTCAAGACACAAGGGTCCGACTTGGACAATCTCTTCAAACCTTCGACCAACTTGGGCAAGTCGTTGGCGTTCTTGACTTCGACGGCGACTTGCACAACGGGCGACACCGAGAACTTCATGACCTTCATGTTGTAAGCGGCTTCGTTGGTGGTGATGGTACCCGACTTGAGCAAGAATTGGTCAATACCGACCAACCCGACAATGTTACCGGCGGGGCAGTCGTCGATTTGTTCGACGAATCTCCCCATCATCAACACGGTTCTTTGGATCGACTTGACGAACAAGTCATCCTTCTTACCGGGTTCGTAGTTGGGACCTTGGATTCTCACCTTCATCCCCGACTTAACGGTACCGGCGAACACACGACCAAAGGCGTAGAATCTACCCTTGTCGGAGGTGGGCACCATCTTCGACACGTACAACATGAGGTCACCCTTGGGGTCACAGTTCTTCATGGCGGTGCAGAAGGGGTCGTCGGAGGGACCTTCGTACATGGTTTCGGCTCTGTAGGCTTGAGCAGTAACGGGCGAGGGCAAGTGGATGACAATCATTTCCAAGAGAGCGTCAGCACAGGGCAAGAACTTTCTCATGACGACCTTCAACAAGGCCTTGCCTTCCAATTCCTTTTCTTCCGACTTCAAGTTGATTTCCAACTTGTCCAACAAGGTGGGGATTTCGTCCTTCTTGAAGTTCATGATGGCGGCGAACAACCGGAAGATGGGGTCCAACACGAACATGTTGAAGGCTCTTTCCAAGGGCTTGCCGTCGGCGTCCTTGTCCTTGTTGGTCCACTTCTTGGTCTTAGGGTTGAAGTACGAGTCACCCCACAATCTTTCCATCATCTTCGATCTGTCGACACCGAACTTCTTCGAGTATCTGGTGGCGAATTGTCTGACGGTGAAAGCCCACCCGTGCAAACCCGAACCGAAGGCCACGGTACCTCTTTCGGGGAACACTTGCACGTCACCCAACGCCTTGTCGGAGTAGGTGGAGATGATGACGTTAACCGATTCAACGGTTCTCGAGAACGATTGGTACAAGTCTTCCTTGGTGACTTGCAATTCCAACAAGGCTCTGTCGACCTTGTTGATGACCACGACGGGCTTAATTCTTTCACCCAAAGCTTGTCTCAACACGGTTTCGGTTTGCACACACACACCTTCGACACAGTCGACGACAACCAAGGCACCGTCGGTGACTCTCAACGCAGCAGTGACTTCGGACGAGAAGTCAACGTGACCGGGCGAGTCAATCAAGTTGATCAAGAACGAGTTACCGTCGGTCTTTTGCTTGATTTCCTTGACGTCGTCGTCGTCCATCGACGAGTACAACGAGATGGCGGTCGACTTGATGGTAATACCTCTTTCCATTTCATCCTTTCTGGTGTCCATGTATCTGGCTTCACCAGCCTTGGCGGCGGAAATGATACCAGCCTTTTGCACCAAAGAGTCGGAAAGGGTAGACTTACCGTGATCGACGTGGGCAATGACCGACATGTTACGCACATTGGTAACCTTGTCCATCAAACCCCGGATCTGTTCAATCGTGAAAGCAACTAGTTTGGTTAGTAACTTGTCCTCCAGCCCTAAATCGGGAAATTTTTTTTGGTCAACAAATTGATGGTGATTGGCGACGATGACATCGCCATAAGTAATGGGAAAACCCAGGAATCAACCCGAGCAGGTCCCACACCCATAGAACCACCACCAATTACCGCAATCGCTTGGTGGAATACATACCCATCTTGAAAGTTCGAGCTTGTGGTGAAGAGGAGAGGCGAAAATTTTTTCTAGTTACGATGGAGGACCAGAGGGGTGCGAGAGCTCGGTGCAGGACTCGCTCCCTGGCCGATGAGATGCAGGAAAACTGTTACCCGGCAATGGCTTCCGAGGCGGTAGCTGTCATGTAAGCTGCTGGCGGCGATTACCAGTCAATGGTGCTGGCATCGCTCGCCACACGTTTCACATTTGCTATCATCAACCACACAACAAATGATATATGAATTGGGATACTTGTCGACATTTGATCGCACTGAATCTAGTACTCGTGGCCTCCACATTGGCGATGACTATATGCACGGCAATCAGGAAAAGGGCCTCAAATGGACTAGGGGAAATTATGTGTGTGATGGAAAATCCCGCTTAATGCCTGAAATAGCCGATGGTAGTAAGTATTTGTAGGAAAAAGTTGTCTCACTTTTTTTATGCCACTAATTACTGGGGTGATACATCCCTAAGGTCATTTGCTGCTCCTCACTCTACCGCAAACTTCGGTTGCATACCCCGCTGTCGCCACATGGTGACCAGGCCGAATCTCATCCCTTTTTTCCTCTTTCTCTTCTATGCACCTAACAATGTCACGTCAACGAGAGGGGAACCGTCAGGTTTCGTCGTATCGCTGATTTAGTCACTTCATTGGCTACTAGCAATATCCCCGCACCCCAACGAGAGAAAAAAGTGAAAAATCACGGTTTCCTGTCACTATGTATGTTTAACATGGTAGATGGTAGCGCCGTGCGACCCTGTTCCGTCAGGTCTAGATTTTTCTCCATACTAGTGTGTTATCTCACAGTGGGGTTGGATACGCTCAGTAATTGACAAGTATCCCAGTTAACAACACACCCAACCAACGAATACATGAGATTTCTCCATGGATTCTTCAGGTTATCTACTTGACATTTACCTAACATCGCCGGAGTCGGTGGTGGCAGGAAACCATTATTCCCAGTATTAGCTTCGCGTAAATTAGTTTGACTCGTCTTAATTTTCCCCTAAGGTACCATGAGCATCATCGTCCTTATTTCCGGGCTGGGGTCAAATCTCCAGGCATTAATCGATGCCGAACACTCGAAAAAGCTCAACGGCACCATCACCGACGTCATCCTGTCCCTGGCGGACGCTTACGGGCTCAAGCGGGCGGAAAAGGCCCTGATTCCGTCGCAAGTGCACCAACTCAAAGACTACTACAAGGGGACCCCAAAAGAAGACAAAGACAAGCGCCAACAATTAAGAAAACAGTTCGATAAGGATCTTGCCGATATCATCATTGCCAAAAAGCCCGACTTGGTGGTATGTGCTGGGTGGATGCTCATTTTGCTGCCAGCGATCTTGGACCCGTTGAAAGCAGCTGGAATCACCATCATCAACCTCCATCCAGCATTACCCAATGCTTTCGATGGTACTCATGCTATTGAAAGAGCGTGGAAGGCGGGCCAGGCCGGAGAAATCACCAAGGCCGGAGTGATGATCCATTACGTCATTGCCGATGTTGATAAGGGGGAACCGATCGTGATTAAAGAGCTCGAATTGAACAAGGACGAACTGTTGGATGACTACGAAGAGCGAGTACACAAGTTGGAGCACGTGGCCATCGTTGAGGGCACCAATAAGGTGTTGACGGAGATCGCCTCGTCTAAAAAGGTGGATGATGATTTGGCCAAGGAGGCGGAAAAGATGAAGATATAGGGGACGAAACAACACTAACATGGACGCGTCTATTGCATTATATACTCATTACAAGTTCTTGATAATTTCTTCGGTGAAGTGCTTAGTGGTGGCGGTACCCTTCAAGTCCCCGGTTCTGTTTTCGGGGCCAGAAGCAATGGTCTTAAGCACGGCCGATTCGATGCGGTCGGCATCCGAGGCCAAGTTCATGTGTCTCAACATCATGCACGACGACAACAACAACGCGGTGGGGTTGGCAAGACCCTTGCCGGCGATGTCGGGAGCGGACCCGTGGACGGCTTCGAAGATCGACACCTTGTTACCCATGTTACCCGAGGGAGTCAAACCGAGACCCCCGATCAACCCCGAGGCCAAGTCCGACATGATGTCCCCGTACAAGTTGGGCATGACCATGACGATTTCGTTGTATTGGGTGGGGTCGGAGGTCATCTTGAGGGCGGTGTTGTCCAACAATTCAAAGTCCAACTTGACGTCGGGGTATTCCTTACCCACTTCACGAGCGGTTTGCACGAACAACCCGTCGGAAAGCTTCATGATCGACGCCTTGTGCACCACCAACACGTGGGGCTTGCCGATCTGCTTGGCGTACTCAAAGGCGTATCTAATGACCTTTTCCGACGCCGGCTTGGTGATCAACTTGATCGATTGCACCACCCCGGGGACAATGGTGTGTTCAATGCCCGAGTATTCCCCTTCGGTGTTTTCTCTGATCAACACGGTGTCGACGTTGTCGTAGGGAGTCTTGTAGCCGACAATCAGCTTGCACGGACGCACGTTGGCAAACAAGTTGAAGGTTCTTCTCAACGTCAAGTTCATCGAGGTGTGCCCCTTACCCACGGGGGTGGCCAACGGACCCTTAAGGGCGACCAAGTTCTTGTTGACGGAGTCGACGGCGGGTTGAGGCAAAGTGGTCTTGCCGTCGATCAAAAGAGGAGTGACATCAACGGGTTCCCAGTCAATGGGCACTTGAGCGGCCGAGTACACCTGCTTGACGGCTTCGGCGATTTCGGGGCCGATACCATCACCTTCGATGAGGGTGACGGTGTACTTGCCGTTGGCCCCCTTCGACCCGGTGAATTGCCCGGCAATGGCGTAGGATCTCGCCAAGCGGGGAGCAACAGCGACTCTGGAAACTTGTCTGAACATGGTGGTAAGAAACGTGGTGGGTCTCAGCAGGAAAAAATTGCCTAGTTTTATGAGCGTCGCTCCTACTCGGGATGAGAAGTTTGCCCGATGTGGCCCTGCACATAGGACGTTGACTGTCGTCCGGGTGAGAGCGGCCAATGAAAATGCCGCTAGCCTTCGGAGTCGTCCCCAAACGGTGTCGAGGCTAGTAATCGCCACTTTAACCCAATCCTACCCTCGGAATGATATCACTACTATCACCTACTAATGGGGGTGGTCGCTAGGTTTTCGTAATTACACCCATTGGCTCCAGCCACCGTTGTTCCCCTCGCCGAAGCCCGACTCCGACCTCGCCTATCCTTCGCATCGGTGCGGCTCAAGGCGATTGCTTTACCTCATCGTCATCGGCACCGCTGCCGCCACCACCGCCGCAACTATGGCAAATTTCATCACCACTAACTAGGTTTTGGTTCCTATGATTGGTTAGCCGTTTTGTCGGTGTAATTAGCCCTGGTGACACCGTTGTCGATACCCGGCGATCTTCCCCTCCTCGGACCCCGAGTCCGACGCGCCTCCGAAGTCTGGCGACGCTGCCAAAATGCCGCAACCTGTGCGGTATATGCCATCGACACGTTGGAAGTAGCCATCGGGATTATAGCGATATCCGCTAGCCTCATGGAAGATGGTGATTGTCACGTCCCGATCTAGCTAACGATCACGTGAGTTATATCAACCGATCTAATCATTAAAACGTAGTAAGTCATCATTTTCAGATTTCACTTCCCTTTTTTAGTCAACACTTTATTGTTACGTAGTACTCTTTCCTATCCATAGGGCACATCGCATCGCTTAGCGGCTACCATCACAGTTCTTCCACGGACTCGGCTTTTGTCCCGTAGGGCATCGCATTCACCGGTGCGGCTTTGTCTCTACGGGCGAATTCGGGATTCATCACGATCACCCAAACACGGGTAGTATGATATAGATAATTTTCTATCAACGGAATACCATGGTTTACAGTCTCAAATTGATGAAAACAACGTTCTGATATTTACCGCCAGCAGCCGACGGAAGCCGATGGTAACCGCGTCGCCGTCTGTCTCCATAGTCGCACGCGCTCGCTCGATGGCCCCGTGTCCATGTTTGACTGGAGAAGCGTGTACTTGGCCCTGGTGGCTTTGCGCTTCGTATTTGGCCTCGCCGACTCCTATATCCACCCCGATGAACACTTCCAGCTGTTAGAAGTGCTTACTCACTGGCTCCTTGGTTACAACTGGACCGAAGCCTGGGAATTCACCAGTAAGGCTCGGTCATTGGTGCCGCTATATGCCGCCTACGGACCATTTGTATGGTTAAATCGCTACATGGGGTTGCTGCCACTTCAATTGTGGTATCTTATCCGACTTGGCCAGCTTGTGGTGCTGTGGATGGTGATTGATTGGTGCATCTACCGTATGCTCCCCACCAAGCCCGAACGCGTCAAGGCGACGTTATTCGTGGCTACCCTGTACATCACGTTGGTCCACCAGTCCCACTTGTTTCTGAATTGCTTGGAACTGGTGTTATTGATGGTGGCAGTGTTTATGATCGATGATATCCGTGGCAGCATGCACACACATAAATGGCGGATGAATATGGCGCTAGGAGCGGTGGTGGCAGTGGGGTTATTTACTCGCATCACGTTCCCAGCGTTTCTTATCATCCCCGGATCGTTTATTCTTGAGTACTGGTGGAATTACCCTCCCATTGGCATTTCCGCCATCTTCGTATTTGCCCTTACCTGTTTTGGGTTGGTGGTGGGTGATAGCTACCTTTATGGCGAGTTTTGGACGGTAGCCCCTCTCAATAATCTCCGCTATAACATGCTGGTGGACAATCTTGCTCAACATGGTCTTCACCCATATTGGACTCACATTGCCGTTAACTTACCACAATTATTGGGTCCTGGGATCATCTTTTTGTTCTGGGGTAAGGCTTATAAGTCGACGGTTCCGTTCTTGACGGTGGTGCTGGGACTTATCTTTCTTTCTATAGTCCCTCACCAAGAAGCTCGATTCTTGGTTCCTTTAGTCCCCGTGGCGTGCTGCTGCTTCAATCTTGATTTGGGATGGATCAGTCCCTGGCTCATCAAATTATGGTACTTGTTTAATCTTGTGATGGCGGTACTTATGGGGATTTTCCATCAGGGAGGTGTGGTGCCCGCACTTGACTACTTGCGGCAACAGCGACAAGATACTACCCCTATCACTCAACTTTGGTGGCGTACCTATTCGCCGCCCACGTGGATGTTGGCCGATACCTCAAATCAATACCAGTTTGTCACCGCGGCAGAAAATGCACCGAGTTCACAATTGGCTGTGGTCGATTGTATGGGGATGGATCCCGAAGTGTTGACCGATTACGTCAATAAGTACCCTAAACCGGTGTATTTAGTTATGCCTGAAGCATCGTTTGCCACCGTCGAGTCCACTCTTCTGGGAAGTGTCAATAAGACATGGTCCTATTGGTACCACTATGATCTTGACCATTTAGATTTTGGTGATACCAATACGTTGGCTCCGGGTTTAGCCATCTACCACATTATCTAATATCTTTCATCAATACGACAACACAATTTTAGTTAGTGGGAGACGTATCAACCAACACGGATTCTACCTTGAATTTAAGGTGATTGATCCTTGAGTCTTGTCCATCTCATTCGAGATTTCTACCATAACTAGTCGTATTCAGGTGGTGGAGACTATTGCTGGAGTCAGGGGAGTGTAATCGTGTATTGTTGGGCTCATGAGTTACCTGTTTGGAATGCCAATTGACTGGTTAGAGCAGGACAAGAGATAATGGGTCATAAGTCGATTATTACAAGACTTCACACCAAAAAAATCGCCACAAATAGGCTTTTCGGCATCTACCAGTCATCTAGTCCACGAATCAGAGCAAAAAAAAATTTCCTGAATTTTTTTGATGTTTGACATCGACGGCTGGGGTTTGGGGTTTTCTCGGATCATCGCGCCTAACCGTATATTGTGAATTGATGAAGATTGCACCATTAAAGGCGGTAAATGGAAATCTAAAACAACCACTGCATTCAGCACGTCTCTATCTATATAGCAATCGGCCAAAAAGCCACAATTTCAAAACTTTTTGGAACCATCTCCTGAATTCTGACGTTTTTTGAGTGGTCATTTTTGCGATTTATTCAGTCGGGTCAAGGGCTTACAGAAAACGAAGCCATCTAGCATGAAGCCAGCAGTTTGCTCTATAAAACCCAGGTATTACTTTTCTTTCATTCATTGGTATTGAGCTCGCTATTGCACAGTTTACGTGTTTTTGGCGCGACCAACCCCTAGGCCATTTGGGCCAAAATCGACAAATCGACAAGTTCCGTCAAACTCCGTCAAACTTTGTCTAGGTGAAAAGGCCACCCGTTTAAACATAGTAAGCCATCTCAAAGTCGCTACCAGGTGGCGTAAACCGTACTTTTCCTCGCAATACGCGGGGTCAGTGTGAGTTTTGGGGTGTCGCACCCGAGTCAACCTTTCGCCGTGGCAGAGTCAAATACCCCCGCCAACCCAGCTTCCAGCTCAACCATCGCAAACCATCAAACTCATCAGTTTTTTGAACATTGGCTTAATCGATAGCCACGCGTTTGTAGACCATAATGAGTACCTTCGAATGGTCATTTAGGCGTGGCTAATGCCGTCAAAATTCACCATTTAGTTCAGGTTGCGAAACAATATACATATAACCACCACAAACAGCCCTATCGCCCGCGACATGAGGTTAGCCATACCAGGCGGACTGTTCCTGATGTGTCAATAGCGCCTTTTGCCCATTGATGCCGTGAACGGCTTTTGTGTCGTGGTTAAAGTGCCGTTATATCATGGTAACAATACACAAATATATGTTTATTCACTAGTGCTCATAGTTAATGCAATTTTTTGATTCTTCGTTACGTTGAAATGGAATCAAATAGTTGTGGACTTGGTAGCGGCTATTGGTGACTTGCAATGCCATCTCACAAAGGCTATACTTGTAAATTTGAGTAAAATAATGTAAAAGTTGAACAATTGGGTTTGACGATGATATAGGGAATGAGGAAAAAGCTCGAGATAAGATGATTGATGCCTAACGGATAAGTGTCGCTATATGAACGGTTTGTTCACTCCTTACTCCCAGAAACTTCCTGTGTAAAGAGTAGGTCTCTTGTGGCGGTGTTGACTATTCGTTGATATTGTCTGGTTGCTAGAGTCAAAACTGTGGCCGCGGTTACCGCTGGGAGAAAACGCTCCCCCCAACACCATCACCGAGTCGATCTGGCACTCGATCATTTTTTTCTTTCAGTTCGAGTTCGGTCAAGAAGCCAAGCTTCACTGAAAGCCAGCGCACGGCGTCACGGTCCTTGTTCACCAAAGCCCGCAACACCTGGACGTAGTCGGTGACAAAGTTTATGCCAAAGGCGCGGGCAGCACCGAAGTCCAAGAACTCGATCTGGTTGGTTTGCTTGTTGTACAAGAAGTCGGCCCAGTTACGGGTAGCCTGGTTCCAGGTGCCTTGGTCACTTCGGTGCTGCACATCCGTTTCGTTATGAGCATGTGTTCGCCACACAAGTTATGGGACACCTTGAACTCGACGAACACCGGGTCGTCTCTAACCATAACTTCAAGTCTGATCAAGATCTGGGCCTCGCGGATGTAGTCATACTCCCGTTTAAGTTCGACACGGGCATTAGCGATGGTCTTGTCCAAAAAGAGCTCCATTGGGCAACATCAACAGCACCGTCAAGAGCATTAACATGTTATTCAAATCCAAGGTACAGTACTTTGACCACTACCGGCGTCAAGTCTTTGGTAACGGCAGTGTGGACCTGGCCGATGAAAGAAGCGGCAAATGGGGGTATCGTCAAACAGAGCGAATAACCGCAGCCGTCAGTTGCGACCCGGTTCGGTCAGCATCACTTTTCGAGCTGTTGCGGTGGCGTATAGTGGGCCAGTATTGCATCCAAAGCAAAATCTGCTGGTTTCGAATTGATTTCACTTCCTTTTGGGTCATTGTATTATACAATCACATTGCTTGATCATAATTGAGCCTGAAACTAATTTATGGTACGATTCTGTTTCGCCTTCTCCCTGATGTATATCCACAGCCGCACCAATCTCACGAAGTCGCGATTTTTCACTAGGCGCGGGTGTCGATGTTCATAATCGACACGTAAACCCCATCACTAAACTCACCTATCAGATTAGACCAATTAGCCGATTAATTACCTAAATCAACAATACCACAATCTCTCTAATTGTTGGCATTTCTTCTCATTTACTTCGATAACCTACTGGGCTCACACTCGCCTCCCTCGGTCACTGCCTCTACCCGTATCGTCAAAATAACGAATCGCTCAGTCGCGCTTTACACCACACCATGGGTCTGTTGAAGCTGTTCATCAAGGCGGTCCGCAAGTCCAAGACGATAGCCGACGAGCGGGCAGCCATCCAGAAGGAACTGGCCAAGATCCGGACGCTGTTCCGGGACCCCCAGCTCGACACCTCCACCCGCCGCACCAACATTGCCAAGCTCATGTACTTGTACATCTTGGGGGAAAAGACCCATTTCGGTCAAGTGGAATGTATCAAGTTGTTGGCGTCCCAGCTGTTTGCCGATAAGCGGTTGGGATACCTTGCTACCATGTTGGTGTTGGACGAAAACCAGGAAGTGTTGACGCTTTTGACCAACCTGCTCGATAACGACATGCAACACCCCAATGCCTACATCGTCGGGCTTGCCCTTTGCTGCTTGGGTAATATTGCCCTGCCCGAATTGGCTCGAGACCTCCACGCCAACGTCGAGGCGATTTTGGAGAAGCTGACTAATGTCTACCTCAAGAAGAAGGCCGCCATCGTCGCTGCCAAGCTCATAGAGAAGGAACCCGAACTTTGCGAGTACTTCTTGCCCCGGGTGAACTCGCTCTTATCGGATAAGCTGCCGGGGGTGTTATTGGGTGGGTTAGTGCTCGTACAAGCCATCCATAACCACAGTGACGACGACGCTCACCGCCACGAGCTTGCCTCCCAATTTCCCAAGATCGTCGGCCACCTCAAGCGGGTGCTGGCGCTGGGTTTCATGCCCGATTACGACGTCAGTGGTGTCCCTGACCCTTTCCTCCAAGTGACGCTTTTGCAAACGTTGCGTGTTCTCGTTGTCAACCAAACCCAATACATGGACGACATCAACGACTTGCTCACCCAAGTGGCATCGACGTTGGAACTGCTGCTGAAAAACCTGGCCCACGCCGTGTTGTACGAGTGTGTCAAGACGATCTTTGCCATTGATCTGGACCCAGCTCTTAAGATCTTAGGGGTTAACTTGTTGGGTAAGTTTTTGGCTACTCGTGACAATAATTGTCGCTACGTGGCCCTTGATACCTTGCTTACCGTCATTCATACCGAGCCTCAAGCCGTCCAACGTCATCGCCAGACCATTGTTGGCTGTTTGAGTGATGGCGACATCTCCATCCGTCGTCGTGCCCTTGAACTTACGTTTGCCATCCTTAACGAGCAAAACATCCGAGTGTTGGCTCGGGAAATCTTGGTGTTCTTGGAAGAATGCACCGACGCCGAACTTTGTACCTACATTACCTCTCAGCTTACCATTGCTGCTGCCAAGTTTGCCCCCAACGAAAAGTGGCACTTTGACACGCTTATCCGCATGCTCAAGTTGGCGGGTAACCATGTCACTAGTGACATCTTATCGCTGATCTTGGCGTTGATCTTACAGTGCTCGGACATTAAGCTTAAGGAATACGTGGTGGGAAAGATTTGGGCTACCGCCGTGGCTGATCCCAAGCAATTCGGTGTTGCCGTGGTGGCATTGTGGACCATTGGTGAATACGCCGATTTGATCATGGGCAAAACTGTGGGTAAGGGTGATGAAGAAGACTCGACAAAGTCGGTGGTGGTTTCGGAAAAGCTGATTGTGGACTTCTTCTACACCATTCTTATCAACCTGACATACTCCAGCAGCGAATTGACGCAGCTTGTTCTCTATATCCTCACTGCCGTGATCAAGTTGTCGGTCAAGTTCCGCGACCTGGCGCAAGTGGAAGAACTTCGCAAAATTCTTAACTCCAAGCAACACGATGTTAATTTCGAAATCCAACAACGTGCGGTTGAGTACCAGGAAGTATTCGGCCAGCCGTTGAAGCTTAAACAAGGTTTATTGGCGAAGATGCCTGCACCGCCAGTGAAGACTCGTGAAGCCGTGTCTCTTAACCAAACTGGCCCCAAGAAGAACCGCCAACTGATAGTGTCTCGTCCTCTGGGTCCGGCCACTACCGAGGATCTTTTGCTCGACCTTATCGACCATGGGTCGACTCCCAGCGCTCCTCAAGCAGTCCTGACGGAACCGGTGTCGCTGACAGACTTGCTTTCGGATATCTTTGGCTCTACAAGCCTACTGCTGCCTCCAGTGCCGCCCAAACCCGTCAACAAGTCCGGACCGTCAATGCAACCCCCTCAAAATCAAGAGCCCGCCATTCCTGCTTACTCTAATGAGACTCTTCAAGTCTCATTTGTGCCGAGAAAGTTTGGTAACGGACAAGCTGATATTGATGCCTTGGTGCAATTGGCACCCACCAGTTTGGACTCGGTGGGTAAGGTCCAACTTCTTATTGCTGTGCCAAAGTCACAAAAGCTTGTGATTTCGCTGACTCTGGGTGACGGCTTGCCTATGCGTCAAACACTTAAGTTGACGGGTAAGGAAGGTTCCAACGTTAAGTTGCGGGTAAAGTTAAAGTATGAAGCCAACGGTGCTCTCCGTGAACAACAATTTGATTTCGCTGGTTTTGGCAAGAGCTTATAGTGGTGATGATGAAATAATAGACATATCCAAAGTATCGAAATTCGTGAAGTAGTACACTTTTACAAGATATGTTGATCAACGCGTAAAGAATCAAGTTAGGTAATTAAAACCTCGACCAACAAACCAACTAGACAATAAAATTCTGATTTCACTATGTGTTGCTTATACTGCTGATTATTGGACAAACTACATCCACTTGATGCCCTGAAAGCCTACATCTAACCTACTTTGACCAACTTTGAGCCTAAGCCCCGGTACCAACCACTCTTGCAACTTTTGGAATATTCTTAGTCATTTATGCCTCCCATACGTCAATCGATCGTATTTCTATCTGGTCGTTGCCCACATAGACACCACTCAAATACGATAACCTGACAACAAATAATCAAACTCCCTCGCCTGTGGACACCACTATAAATGTCATACTTAATAGTAGCGGCGTATATATGGTGTACACTTAAAATCGTTCGCCCAACCCACGAAGAAACAGTATAGCCTGTTGGCAAGCCTCATTGTTCTTTTAAAGCTGATACTCATCGTGATGTCTAGCATTACGGGGCAACTATATTGTTACTTGGGAAATGCTGGGGTGCTGATAGCCGTCGTGGCCAGTGTGGCTTGGGGCAAAGGCTTCTATGTCATCTTGGGTTCCAAGTGTGTAGTTTACAATCTCCCGACGCCAATGGTAGTGGTTTTAGCGTGAAATTTGAGTCTCTCGCTGTGATATCCGCAAATTATCTTTTCGAAATCGAAGTCGCGGTCGTAAGCGGGTGCGTCGACGTTGTGGGAAGGGCGCTGGTAGTCAAACTTCGCACATGTATCACGTGCCGTAGGTTAGGCGCGATGATCCGTTACACCCCAAACCCAAGCCAACCAAGTCAAACAACGAAAAAATTCAGAAAAATCTATTTGCTGTGATTCATGGACTACATTACCGGTGGATACCGGTGAGCCTATTTTTGGCGGTTTTTTTTGGTGTAAAGTATGGTGATAATCAATCAGTTACAGGCTTGATAACATGACCCTTCCTTTTTAGTGGTTTTATTTTTTAGCCCTTTAGAGATCTCCAACGATCTGGGGAGCCAAGTCAACAAAAGTGATGGTGGACGACAAGACCCTTCCTTTTTAGTGGTTTTATTTTTTAGCCCTTTAGAGATCTCCAACGATCTGGGAAGCCAGGTTAGCGAAAGTGACGGTGGACGACAAGACCCTTCTTTTTCTAATGGTACAGAGATCTCCAGCGATCGGGACACGTTTTATTTTCTAGCCCTTTAGAGATCTCCAACGGTCTGGGGAGCCAAGTCGACGAAAGTGACGGGGGACGACAAGACCCTTCCGTTTTTAGTGGTGTCGATAGTCACCAAGATTATCATCCGACGACAGTCAAAAGTTGCCGGAGCCACTCAAGCGACCATCAAAGCTGTACGTGGGTCAGGTCTTTGATCACACGGCTTCGTCTTTTGTAGACCAAATGTCGATGGCGTATAGCTCAGCTTGTCTTGCCTTTCGTGATTGTTATGGGCTATAACTAACAAGCAGCAATTGCCACGATGTACCTGACACCACCAAGCGACGTTTTGGTTCATTCTTCATCGATATAACTTGGATAACTTGCGTCGCTTAATAGTGCATTATTCAACATCACACAAAAGTCGTGTGGTTATCGAGAATGAAAAAACGAGTTGGCATTTGTCGACCAAAAGTTCATGAGACTTTCGATTTTGGCGACTATATGCAGGCAACACCACACGTTCGCACTATGGACAACGAGTGGGCTTTGAGATACAGATGATAAATACGTACCCAAGCCTTTCATGACGTGATATCATGAACTACACATTGCCAAAAGCTCAAGTTGTCTGATTACTACAGACAATCCCATTTCATTGAGTGTATGAGATTTGTTTCAAGGACCAGAGCGACTCGCTCTCGGACATGGTGTTCCTGTTGGTGGCCGATGATCATACCCGAGTCCAGTACACCGGCAACAACGCCCTCGCCAACTTCTCCAAGGAGGCGCTCGAACCCTAACTCGATCAGGTGCTCCCGAACTTGTCACTTACACTTGAAGTGTTCACCGCAACCTACCTTACTCACCCCAAGCACGATGTGATGTGGAAGTGAACCCAGTACACCCGCTCCCACATTACCATCACCATCATGCGGCTTACCCTTCAAGAAATTGCCGAGCTCAGGTTTATCCAAACCGACCTCAACTGGGTTCTTGTACAACGAGCAAACCAAATAAATCGAGCTCTTGGACTTTGGTGGTGCCCGCGACTTAAGCCCGGGTTCGAACCCAATTAAGAGCCACGTCGACTCGGTGATGGTTCTGGGGGAAGCGTTGTCTCCCAGCGATAACCACGGCCCCAGCTTTGACCTTAGCAACCACACCATCACCAACTGGGAGCGGTCGAACATCGGTATCATGCTCAACGAACGGTTGACGCCGCTGCCGCTAAAAGAGACCTACTCTTTACGCAGAAAGTCGCTAAGAGTAAGGGGAAAACAGACCGTTCATGTCGCCACATTTTTCAGTTGATATCGCGAGCTTTCAGCTTATCACTATCTCATCTTCATCAACACCTGTTCAACTCAATAGTGTAGTACTCATATAAGTATAGCCTCTGATATCGAATACATAACAGAATGAGAACGTAAACGTAGAATGGTACGTAAGGTGGTGAGACATGATGCTGTCGGAATCCGTGAGTCAAGTGAGAGCGATCCACACGAAAACTGGAGACATTGCGAATACAGAATAGAAATAACGCTATGTTTGCATCTTCTAGCGTCTCTGTGACATTTGGGAGTAGATTGGAAGCAACCACCGACACATTGGCTAGTCTAAATAGTGTTCTCGTTCTTCACTAATGACACATATAATGGTGAGAAAAGTACGGTTTACGCCACCCGGTAGCGACTCTGAGATGGCATACTATGTTTTAGCCGGTGGCCTTTTCACCTAGACAAAGTTTGACGGAATTTGACGGAACTTGTCGATTTTGTCGATTTTGGCCCAAATGGCCTAGGGGTTGGTCGCACCAAAAACGTGGAAACTGTGCAATAGCGAGCTCAATACCAACGAATAGAAAAAAGCGAGGCTTGGGGTTTATAGAGAAAACTGCTGGCTACTTGCTTGATGGCTTTGATTTTTGTAAGCCCTTGACCCGACTGAGTAAATCGCAAAAATGACGACTCAAAAAACGTCAGATCGCATGAAATCGGATCCAAAAAATTTTCGAAATTGTGGCTTTTTAACTAATCACTATAAAGAGAGAGACGTTGTGAATGCAATGTATGTTTCAGATTTGCATTTACCTCTCTTAGTGGTGCATTTTTCGTCAATTCACAATATACGGTTAGGCGCGATGATCTCTGAAAACCCCAAACCCCAGCCGTCGATGTCAAACATCAAAAAAAATCATGAAAAATTATTTGCCGTGATTTAGTGACTACATGACTTGTAGATACCGAAAAGCCTATTTGTGGCGATTTTTTTGGTGTGAAGTCTTGTAATAATCGACCTATAACCTATCATTACTTATACTGGACTAACCAGTCAATTGGCATGTCAATTGCCATATGGTATGTTTCTTTGCATTAAACTGTTTGATACCACAATATCGTATTTGTTTTCGTGGAGTATACTTCACTCTTGTGATCTCTTTAGCTACTTTGAAGCGATCAAACTCGACGTTGTCAACTTGAACACATTGTAACCATTGATATTGCAATCGACGTCATTATCATGCTTATCGTCAGCGAAATTGATGACAAAAGTAGCGGCGAGCATACCGTTAGTGATTTAGGATTTGTCACGGCCATCTTCCTCGATTCCATCAGTAGGAGTATGAAGTTCGGTAGGTCCATAGCAACCTAGTCATATAACTGCTAACAAAAGCTCTTTCTATATCAACCAAGATCGGAAATAATTCTACTCGTTCGTAGAAACCCCCATTATCGACTTTTGTATGGCCATTAGAAGGTTAATATCCAGTAATCAGTGTTACCGCAATGGATGGAAATCTTCTCGTCCAAAGACGAAAAGAAAGAGCAAAAGGCTATGTTTGTGGTTTGGGTAATGATTGTAATTCGGGACATGGTTTATGTTTGCAATTTACTGAAAATTAAAGTAGTAATCATGATGATAAGGAAATAATCTTGTGTGTATCCCTAGAATGTAGGCATGGTTGTGGAGCAACCAACCGTCAAGACAAAATGCAAATAAAATTAAACCGGAAGCACTGCTGGTGAAATAAATATAACTTGATGAGTACCCATTACACCGAGCCATAGCCTCGCTGTTGCTGTTGGCGCAACTGGTTCACTCGGTAGCCGTACTGGTGGGCCAGCACCATTTCGTCGACCACGGGGTATTTGAGAAGCCGTCGCACGTGGGGTTTATCAAGGTTATAATTGTTGATAGTAGCGATGGCTTCGGCGTATAACGCTTCGGCAATGTCGAGCCCTTCTCCCCGGAACGTCATTTCATCATCATCAAGCCCGTCAATGCCATGACTACCACTTGGAGTATCGTCGGGAGTCACTTCGTACATTGCCTTGAGCAGCGAGTTTACCATTCATCGTGATGTCTTGCAGTAGGGGGCAACTTCGCTAGTACTCGGGAAAAGTTGGGGTGTCGATAGTAGTCGTGGCCAGTGTGGCTTGAAGCAACAGCATCTGGACCATCGTGGATGCCCTGTATGTAGCTGACTCTCTCCTGACGCCGATGGTGGTATTATTAGTGTAAATCTTGATTTACTCGCTAAGATATCCTCAATTTTCATTCTCAAAGTCGAAGTCGCGGTCATGAAAGGGTGCGTCGACGTCGTGGTAAAGGCCCTGGTAGTCAAAAGTGTGGCTCGCAAATCACGTGCCGTCTTCGATGTATGGCAACGGCGCTACAATGAACCCAAGGTAATCGTCCTCTCCAAGAACCCACCCAATCTGGCGCGCCTCCACACATCCCACCCTGTGCCACAATTCTCCCATGTCCCACATCTCCCCGCCCGTCCTCGGCCCCACGATCGATGACGAGACCCGATGTATTCACTACCACACGCCGGTCGACATCATCGCCATCAAGTTCTTCTGCTGTGGCGACTACTATCCATGCCACCTCTGCCACGAGGAAACGGCTGACCACCCTGCACGCCAATGGCCCCGAGACTGTCGCGACGAGATGGCGATATTGTGTGGGGTCTGTCGGACCGAGCTGAGCATTGAGACCTACCTTGCCACCGATAGCTGCCTCTCGTGCCACAGCCTCTTCAACGAACGCTGCCGCCTCCACACACACCTTTACTTCGATTGATCACACCTCTTGCTTTTCCTCACTTTTTTGAATGAACCCACCCAAGGAATATACTTGATTTCCCAGCTATGGAACTCGTGAACTTACCTACTCAATTGGTGGAAACTTGGTCTCGATCGAACACATACGTTTTTGCCGACCAACTTTGACAACTCCCTGTCAAATGAGCAGCGAGTTATCCACCCGACCTTATGGTCCACCCGAAGCTACTACAAGCTATTAAGATTATCGTTGATGTCAAGCCAAGTACGAATCAGTTGAAGTTGCTGAATCAGCCGTTTTTTATGTTGTGGAATGTTTCAAGATATACAATCACTTTGTGTTGGCACGCCATAGACATAGGTTCGCTACATCTCGAGATATTCTCGAGATATCCTCGCTTATCTTCGAGGTTGATGCTAACCTACCAAGGTGCATGCCACGAAACGATTTGTATCAGAACTACAGACTCAATCGGAAAATCAGTGGTACGTGATGGTCACCTCAAACCAACTTTACCATTAGTTTGATGACCACAAACATCCACTGGAGAACAATTTAGTCGACGGAAAAAGTTAATAAACTTTTATTGGAGATTGAGGAGAAGACGGGTAGAAGTGGTCAGCTATGAACACTTGGCCCTACAAATGCAACCTACGATTACCGAACAAAAGCCCGAGCACTTGAACCAAGGACACAAAGCCTTGATTAAACGGTGGATGGCCAAAGACGAGATGCTAGCTTGATGGGTGTGAGACGTAGCATCTACCAACATGGGGTTTACCCTGAATTTAGGAGTTGTGTTGATCCTTAAGTCTCGTCCGTTTTATCCAGCCCTGCTACCATGATTAGCTGCTCTAAGGTGATATAACTCATTCCTTGAGTCATAGAGCTCGGACAGTTACATGTTGGACTCATGAGTTACTTCATCAACATGCCAATTGGCTAGTTAGAGCCGTACAAATGATTATGGGTTATAGGTCGGTTATTACTAAACCTTACACCAAAAAAATCGCCACAAATAGGCTTTTCGGTATCTACAAGTCATGTAGTCACTAAATCACGGCAAATAATTTTTCATGATTTTTTTTGATGTTTGACATCGACGGCTGGGGTTTGGGGTTTTCACGGATCATCGCGCCTAACCATATATGAATCAACCTCAATTGATTGACGAAAAATGCACCACTAAAGGCGGTGAATGGAAATCTAAAACAACCGTTACATTCAAGACGTCTCTATCTTTATAGTGGTTGGCTAATAAGCCTCATTTTCAAGACTTTTTGGAACCGACCTCATGGGATGTGACGTTTTTTGAGTGGTCAATTTTGCGATTTATTCAGTCGGGTCAAGGGCTTACAGAAATCAAAGCCATCAAGCAAGTAGCCAGCATTTTGCTCTATAAAACCCAAGTATCGCATCTCTGCTTCTATTGGTGTCGAGCTCGCTATTGCACAGTTTACGTGTTTTTGGTGCGACCAACCCCTAGGCCATTTGGGCCAAAATCGACAAATCGACAAGTTCCGTCAAATTCCGTCAAACTTTGTCTAGGTGAAAAGACCACCAGTTTAAACATAGTATGCCATCTCAGAGTCGCTACCGGGTGGCGTAAGCCGTAATTTTCCTCGCAATACGCGGGGTCAGTGTAAGTTTTGGGGTGTCGCACCCGAGTCAGATTTCTACCACGGCTGCAGCGAGCCGAGTCAAATTACCTCGCTAAAACCCATCTTCCAGCTCAACCATCGAAAACCATCAAACTCATCAAAATTTTGAACATTGGCTCAAAAGATAGCCACGCGTTTCTAGACCATTATGAGTACCTCTCAGTGGCCACATTAGGCGTGGGGATTGCCGTCAAAATTTACCATTTAGTCTGACTTGCGCATCCGTGCACCAAGTCATGGATGTAACCACCACAAGCGACCCTAACGCCAGCGGCATGGGGTTAGCGGTAGCGGGCGGACCGTTCCCGATGCGGTGACAGTGTCTTTTTCTCATTGGTGCCGTGAACGGCTTTCGTGTCATCGTCAAAGTGCCGCTTGACCATGCCAACAATATACAGGGACGTGGTCATTCACTAGTGGTCAAGAATCAGCCGACAGCTAATGTAACTAATCGACTCTGTATGACGTTAAAATGGAATGAAACAGGTCTGGGCTTGGTAACGTCCACTATGTTAGTTATGATTTTCTGAAATTTCGACTTTTTGTCGTCATTTCAGTTCTCAGTTTTGCATTTTTTCTCCAAAAAGCGAAAACTGCGATTTATTCAGTCTGGACAAGGGCTAACAAAAATCAAAGCCACCTGGCAAGAAGCCAGCAGTGTGATCTACAATAGCTTACCATCACTTCTATGCATCCATTGGCATTGAGCCCGTTATATTGAGGTTTACATTTTTGGGATGCGGCGAGTCTTAACAGTGGGACACCCTAAAAAGCTTGACCCGGTTTTCGGCCTCCGGGATCCACCGGGGCCCTTCCGGGATACTCCGGGCGATGCCACGCGATTGGCCCTATGCAGTACAGTCAATGTATTTAAATCTAGTCACAACAGTCATAGGTCGTGGGAAGATCATGGAGATATACGTGTACGTGTGATATCAGAACAAGTCGACCTTTCTACCAAGGAAGATGCCCCCAGGTCTCTGATCCGGAGGACTAACACTACACATGTGACCGAGACCACAACGCTGCTAGAGTCCAAAGAGCCTGCCTTGCCATTGGCCTTGACCATAGAACATGCCATGAATCCGTGCTGATTCTCCCGACTTTCCGTACTCACAATGCTTGGATACACGTCAGATGTCAACTGTCAGGCACAATGGTGCAAGTAGTGGGACTGTTGATATTGGCAGGCAAGGTTGTTTTGTTGCTATCATGATGCAAGGGACAGAGGTGAATGCTGTCAATGGATCTTGCGAGGTACCCAATCCAGCAAAGGAGCTGTTGTCGACGCCTAATTTATGTTCCAAGGCTTTCGGCTACGTATCTTGACTTGTATCAGCAACCAAGTCTCACATGTTGATACTGAATCACGGGCAGATGTTCGCTCGTTGCGTTGAAAGAATTGGGGGGTAACGTCACACCATTTGCGTGCCCCTTATAGCGGAGGTTCGATCGTCCGATCAATTGCCCGTACCAGCTCTGTAAGCAGGTAAGCAAAACAACGCGCCTGCCATCACTTGAGAGTCGTCGAGTGGATCTGATGGGTCGTCCGCTCGAATGATCACTGTAGGCTGAGGAAACGGACTGGTTGGAGTCACTTGACAATAACTGACTGGCGATGACAAAAATACAATGGCACCTACAACTGAAGCATACAACAACTGAAGCATACAAGAGGTATACAACCGAATGTATGAGGCTTTACTGATAACAACTAACAATTGCAATCGTAAATATACCTAGGAGACTGAACTTCTATTTGGCAATACCAACATAACTGTACGTTCTTTGTGGTAAACGCTTTGCTTGACCACTTTGTTCATGTTACCATAATAAATTGCTTTATGGTCATGGAAACCATTGCTAGAGTCAGAAAGGTGTAACAGTTTACTGCTGAACTCATGAGTTACTTGCTTGACATGCCAATTGACTAGTTAGTCTAGTATATGTGAGAATGGGCTATAGGTCGGTTATTACAAAACTTTACACCAAAAAAATCGCCACAAATAGGCTTTTCGGTATCTACAAGTCATGTAGTCACTAAATCACGGCAAATAAATTTTCATGATTTTTTTTGATGTTTGACATCGACGGCTGGGGTTTGGGGTTTTCAGAGATCATCGCGCCTAACCGTATATTGTGAATTGACGAAAAATGCACCACTAAGAGAGGTAAATGCA
>JAKTSL010000111.1:0-49745 GCA_030580175.1 Diutina pseudorugosa
TATGGACAATAAGTGGGCTTCAGAATACAGATGATAACGGCATACCCAAGCCTTTCACTGGAGTGACATCATGAACTACACATTGCCAAAAGCTCAAGTTATCTGATGATTACAAACAATCCTTGTTTTTAAGTGTATGACACCTGTTTCAAGGACCAGAGCGGCTAGCTTTCGGACATGGTGATCCCGTTGGTGGCCGATGCCCATCCCCAAGCCCAATACACCGGCATCAACGCCCTCGTCGACTTCTCCCAGGCGTCGCCTAGGAGGTGCTCGAACCCTGACTCGATCAGGTGCTCCTGAACTTGTCACTTACACTTGAAGTGTTTACCACAACCTACTTCACTCACTCAAAGCACGAAGTGAACCCAGCACACCCGTACCACATTGCCACCATCGTCATTCGGCTTACCCTTCGAGAAATAGCCGAGTTCAGGTTTATCCAAACCAACCTCAAGTGGGCTAAGTTTATGTACAACGAGCAAATCAACCAGATCGAGCTCTTGGTCTTTGGTGATGCCCGCGGCTTTGGCGACGAAGTGCGACTGCTTACGGTGAAGCTTGGCTTCTAGACCGGGTTCTAACTCAATTGAGAGCCACGTCGACTCGGTGATGTGTCTGGCGGAAGTGTTTTCTCTAAGCGATAACTACGGTCACAGCTTTGACTTTGGCAGCCAACCCATCACCCATTGGGTGCGGTCGAACATGGGAGTCATGCTCAACACACGGTTGACGCCGTCGCCGGAAGTGACCTACTCTTCACACCGAAAGTCTCTGGGAGTACGGAAGTGACCTACTTTTCACACCGAAAGTCTCTGGGAGTACGGAAGTGACCTACTTTTCACACCGAAAGTCTCTGGGAGTACGGAGTAAACAAACCGTTCATGTCGCCACATTTGTCAGTTGATATCGCGAGCTTTCAGCTTATCCCTATCTCATCTTCATCAACATCTGTTCAACTCAATAGTGTGGTACTCATATAAGTATAGCCTCTAATATGTATCTTTTGTTGGCTAGTTCCATATTCGGGGTTTTGTGTAATCGATTGTTTTACTTGGTATGAGTCCATGAAGGGCTTGATGCCATGATTCCTCCACTTACGGCCAACGATATCAAGGTCGATGAAGTCAAGTGAGTTGCCTGTAAATAGTACCCCGAGCTATGTGATAATTGATATACCATACCATATAGAATACATGTCAGAATGAGAACTTGAACGTAGAATGGTACGTAAAGTGGTGAGACATGATGCTGTCGGAATCCGTGAGTCAAGTCCTGCCTTTGAGAGCAACCTACAAAACAATTGGAGATATTGCCAATACTGAATAGAGATTACGCTTTGATTACATCTTCTAGCGTCAATGGCTAGTCTATATAGTGTTTTCGTCCTTCACTGAAAACACATATAATGGTGAGAAAAGTACGGTTTACGCCGCCCGGTAGCGACTCAAAGATGGCTAACTATGTTTAAACGGGTGGCCTTTTCACCTAGACGAAGTTTGACGGAATTCGACGGAATTTGTCGATTTGTCGATTTTTGCCAATTGGGCCTAGGGGTTGGTCGCACCAAAAACACGTAAAATGTGCAATAGCGAGCTCAGTACCACCGAATGAGAAAAAGCGATACTTGGGTTTTATAGATCAAACTGCTGGCTTCTTATCAGATGGCTTTGTTTTCCGGAAACCCCTAACCCGACTGAATAAATCGCAAAATTGACCACTCAAAAAACGCCAGATCGCATGAAATCTGGTTCCAAAAATTTTCGAAATTGAGGCTTATTAACCAATTACTATAAAGATAGAAACGACTTGAATGCAATGGATGTTTTATTTTTCCATTTACCGCTTTTGATGGTGCATTTTTCGTCAATTAATTGAGGTTAATTCACATACGGTTAGGCGCGATGATCCGAGAAAACCCCAAACCCCAGCCGTCGATGTCAAACATCAAAAAAAATCATGAAAATTTATTTGCCGTGATTTATGGACTACATGACTGGTAGATACCGGAAAGTCCATTTTTGGCGATTTTTTTGGTGTAAAGTTTTCCAGTAATCGACCTATAACTTACTACCACTTATACTACTCTACCCAGTCAATTGGCATGTCAATGAAGTGACTAATGACCCCAACAATATATGGTTATACTTTCCTAGCTCCAGGAATAGTCTTCGTCACCTTAGAGCAGTTAAGTATGGTGGCAAGGTCGAATAAAATGGACAAGACTCAAGGGTCAGGTGTATATGATCTATGCGCTACTAATAAAATGAATGAAATTCCGTTCAAGCCGTTTATTATCGGCCATCCACTAAAATTACAATTCAATCAAATGTAACAGTTTCTAGATTAACTTCCATTGAATTTTAACAACAATTATACGATGTACATGTAGTAGTTGACACTTGGCCTGATGGTGCTTGTTGTAATTTGACAAGCCTCGTCAGTAACCTAAAATCTATCAAATGACGTTTATTTGAGACTGATAAGTCTCCAAATGCTGTTTCTTACTGGAAAAGTTTGAATAACAACAATCATCTATTTTTCTACTCGTCAAAGCACGCGGCCCACAGTGGCACCATCAGCGATCCGCTGCTGGCTTTTGTCAACCTTTTTCAATGTCGTACCCAATTGGATCAGCCCTAACAACGCCAGAATGTCCTTGGGAGCACCACCAGCTCCAGCTCCAGCACTAGCGCCACCTAAGTCGGGAGGAGGCGGAGGAATCCCCATCGACGGAGGCGGGGGAGGAGGTGGAGGAGCTCCACCCGCAGGAGGAGGAGGAGGAGGAGGAGGCACCAGTTCCGTCGGCAACGGAGGCGGCGGCGGTGCCGTGTTGGTGGGAGGAGGATTAGGAGGCGGTGGCACCAGCGACATGGGGGGAGGTGGCGGAGGCACCAGATCGGTAGGAGGAAGAGGCGGCACGCCATTAGGGATTGGCGGAGCCTCGTTGTGGTCCAGTGTCGACAGTCTCACAGTGTTAGTGTCAAACAACAGTGGCGGTTGCGGTACTCCCACGGCGGCTTGTTGCGGAGGCGTGGTGTACAAATCATCCTCGCTGTCGTCGGAGTTGGCTCCCCATTCGTCGTCGGACCGTTCAAGTCCTGCCGGAAGCAGTTGCGACGGCACCGGCGGTTGTTCGGGAGCTTGAGGCACCGGAGGAGGCACTTGAGGAGCTTGGGGAGCTTCCGTGGGCGCCGGCGGAGCCACTGGCGGTGGTTGGGGCGCTTCCGTAGGTGCTGGAGGGGCAACCGGAGGAGCTGGCGGAACCGGAGTCGCCTGAGAGGCCTCGGTAGACGAAGACGGCGTCGAAAGCGCCGCCGCCGCTGGCGTAGGTTCGTTATTGCCAAACAGCTTCAAGATGTCATCGTCGGTCTCTTCCTTGGCGGCAACATCACCGGTAGCGGTACGCAGAGGCGGCTTGGACATGCCTCCAAACAACAACAGCGCCAATTGCGACGCCCCCTGGCGGTTGGGGATGTCGTCGTCGCTGTCGTCGTTCTCTTCGTCACTCCAGTCGTCGTTGTTGGAAAGCCCCCGTTGCATTTGCCGTTGCTGGTTAGCCTTTTGTTGGTCAAACGACGACAGCTTTGATTCCAGCTTGAAGAACTGCGACGACGCCGGCAGCAGCGACGCGGCGGCGTTGTTGTTATTAACGCCGCTCATCTTGGCAAACGGGTTGGTGCTCTTGTGCTGAGGTTCGACCGCGGCCAACAGAGGCGGAATCGCCGATGTCGGTTGCTGAGGAGCCGCCGACGTTGATGCTGGTGCCTCTACTGGCTTCGAAGCTTCAGTAGCAGGTGGTTGCGACGTCGCCGGAGGGGCAGGGGGAGCTGCCGGAGCCGCCGAAGACGACGCCAGGTAGGTAGGTGGCGGCGGCGGCACTTCGTCGTCGCTGCTATCTTCCTTTTGCTTCAGTTCGTAGGCAGCCATTTCCTGCTTGAGTCTCGCCTTACGCTCTTCCTTTTCCTTACGCCGTTGTTCACGTTGACGTTCCTTAGCTTCCATCTCCTTCTTCTTCTGGAGCAAGGCCTGGTACTCGGGGTCATCGTCATCGTCATCCGACGACTCTTCGGCGACCTCCTTGGGTTTAGCGGCGGTAGCAGCGGGAGGAGCGGCGGGAGGAGCAGCGGGAATCAGTTGACTGGGAGGAGCCGGTTGCGATGGCGGCGGTGTCGGTACTGCTGGTTGAGCTTGCTGAGCGTGCTGAGGCACATCGGGCTTCACGGGCTTTTCAGGAACCTTGGCCGGCTCCTTATGAGCACGAGGAGGCGGCGCTGCTGGAGCCGAGGCTTCCTTGGCTGGAGGCTCCGACGACAGCTTCGTCAGTAACCCCATCGACGCCAACCGTTCCTGGACCTTCTTCTTGGCTTGGGCCTTGATGTACGCCTTACGCTCTTCCGGAGTAGAGTAGCGAGGAGCATCCTTACCCGCCAGCAGCACCGACGACGTCGACGACGCCGTGGTCATCGGCGGCCGCGACGATGAGTCGGGAGCTCTACCGGCGTCGGCAGCTGGTTGCGACGGAGCCGGCTTGGCCAGGTACCGCTTAATCTCCTCAATAAACGACTTGACGTCAGCGGCGATGCCGTCACCCAATTCAAACCGTTGGTAGTCCAGTTGTTCCTGAGTGGTCAACTTCAACGACGCCAGACACCCGTCTTCCAACTCCTTGATCAGCGCCTCGATATCGTTGATTTGTTGTTGGTTTTGCGACGAGTCGCGGTTGATGTGATCAACTTCCGACTTGAACTTGGCATCAGCATCGCTGTTGCCATCGTCTTGGGCGTTGCTGCCAGTGAATGCTGCCATCCGTTGACGAAGCAATTGTCTCAGCTTCCACTTACGACGGTCCAGCTCCGTCACCTCGCCGTTGGGACCAGTACCGACAATCAGCGACTCGTCGTCACCGGGCTTCCACCCCGGGTTCTCCTTTTCGATCTTGAGCTTGGCTAATTCGACCTTGGCCTGGGCAAGTTCCCGCGTCGTCTTGTTGATGTTGGAAATAAGGTGGGGCATTTTGTCCAACACCAACGAGTTGAGACGTTGGTTGATCGCTTGCTTCAGTTCGACGCCGGGGTTCAGCGACGCGTGGTTATCCAATTGCGCTTGTACTTCCTTGATCTTCATCTTAAGCACGGCAATTTCGTCCTGGTGGGCCAGGGCGTAGCGGTCGCGAGTGACTTGCGAATCGGCATCCTCAACATCGAGAGCATCAAGCAAGATCTGCTTCTCTCTGATGGCCTTTTTGAGGTCGGCCACCAGCATGTCGGCACGCGATTGCGTCGGCTTGGGTCCCGTCGGCGGAACCTGCTTGCGATGACGGTTAGTCAGTACGTAGCCCACATCGTCATCGTTGTTCTTGTAACGCAGACCCAGACCACGAGGCGCCGGCGATCCCGAGTTCAGCTTGGTGCCGCCCTTAAGGGAGTTCTTGAGTTGATTCACCAGATCCTCGAAGTTTTTGACCGACGGAGGCACGAGTTCGGGCGGCAACCGCAACGGGATGTCGTGGCCATTGAGCCGGCGGTACACCAAGTGCATGGCCACGGCAAATTCGTCCTTGTTGAGCTTACCCCGGTCCAGGGTGTCGGCCAAGTTCCAGATCGACTCCAAGTCGGGACGAGCAAGTCCCAGCTTGCCAAAGATCTTGAGAGCATCTTCCCCCTGAATGTACCCCTTGCGGTTATCCCACGCAGAAAAGATGCCGTCGTAGATTTGCTTTTCTTGCTTGGTGATGGCCCAGGGGATGTTCAGCTGTTGGGATTGGTTAGTCCCCATTGCTTGTTGCAAGTTGCCGGTGGGAGCGTTGGGCAAAAAGTGCAGTTGCATGGCATTAAGCCCGGGAATACCCCCCGTAGGAGTGTTGACAAATCCCCACTGACCAGGCTTACCCGTAGGCATCGGCTGGAGGTAGCCAGTGCCCTGGGCTTGGAGGTAACCGGTGTTTTGCGCTTGGAGCGGTTGGTAACCAGTACCCTGGGCTTGAAGAGGAGCCAGAGGTTGGTAGCCAGTGCTTTGCTGTTGGAGCGGCTTGTTATAGCCGGTACCTTGCGCCGGTAATTGCGGTTGGTAGCCGGTACCCTGAGCTTGAAGCTGGGGTTGGTAACCGGTGCCCTGAGCCTGAAGTTGAGGCTGGTAACCGGTCCCTTGAGGTTGAAACCCATTGAACCCGGTGTTTTGCGATTGTAATGGTTGGTAGCCGGTGCCCTGGGCTCCAAGGGGACCCGTCTTTTGCACCGGAATCAAGCCACCAGTACGTTGTGGCGGTACGGGCACCAACGATCCGCCGCCAGTACGTTGCGGAGCCATAGAAGCGGCACCACCACCAAACTGTTGGTTAGTGCCAAACCCCGTAGGCTGGTACTGTTGTTGTTGTTGCGGCATGTTGGAGTTCATCCAGTCGTTAGGATCGGGCTTGGGAGGAGCAAACTGAGCAAACGGCGTGTTGGCCAACTTCACCGAAGGGTCGTCGGGCACCGTCAACGCAATGGCATCGATGAACGACCGCACTTCGTTGGCCCACCGTTCAGGGACAGTGCGAGGTACCGATTCCCCTCGTTTAGCTAACGAACACAAGTGAAGAGCAAGGGCAAACTCGGGGAAGAGAAGCGACCCCAGCTTGGAAAAATCCAGCAACGACCAGATGTCGGCCAACGTCACGGGCGTCAATCCTGACCGCAACATGATGTTCAGCGCCGATTCCCCCGAGATCGTCGACTCGCCCTTGGGCACCGCCGTCCGGAACAAGTGCTCGAACTTCTTCTGGTCCTCAGCGGTGATGAACGATAACCGCATGGCGGGAATCTTAAGGTCGACGTTTTCCACCACCGAGGGAGCTCCAGCAAACCCTGTTGGTTGGGTGACGAGGTACCCCGTCGGCTGGGACTGAAGCGGCGGCGCCAGCGGCATCGGCTGGGTCATCTGCGGCAACTGGGGAGCCGGCTGGAACGTTTGCAGCGGGTAGAGCTGCTGCTGGGGCATTTGCGAGTAGAACCCAGTCGCCTGGGGTTGTTGCGGTGGCTGGCCCATGGGCGAGTAGAACCCCTGTTGTTGCTGGGGTGGTTGTTGGAATCCATTGTTAGGCGGCGGCTGTTGCTGCTGCTGGAAGCCGTACCCCGTTTGTTGGGGCTGGAACCCCTGGTACGGGTTGTACATGGTGGAGGGAAGAGGATAGCAGTGGCGGCGACGGGGACGATTTGGCTCGGCTGTGCGCGCGCTCGCGGCAACCCATTCCGAGAGAGTGGGACAGGGCTAGCAAATGGTAGACTATGGTGGAATTGACAATTGGGGGTTATGGGTGTGATTGTGAGGCTAGGGTTGTGTATTTTGGTTTCATGGTGGTACCGCCAAGTTTGTCGGAAACTGAATTTTAATTTTACTATTTGTCGCCCGATACGAGCCCGGGTCGCAACTGCTGGATCGTGCGAACGGCAACGGCCATTGGCGAAGATGAACTTTTCGAAAATGGGCCCCATCATTGCTGGCACGTGACCTTAATTAGCCAACCCAAAGGGGACAAATGTATAATTCAAGTATGTAAGATACACCGAGATTGAAATTTAATTGAGATTGGTATTATCGATCGCAATTGATTGTGACTAATGTATTATTATGGTGGGGTTAGTTGTCAATCTCTAAACACTCGCTCCAGAAGTTAATCTCCAATTGAGTCACCCGATTGAACATCTGGACCATTTCCGCTAATCTTGCCTCCGACGTCACCAACTTGGCAATATCATCCAACACTTGTTGGCCCTGTTCGTGAGCTTCTCGGTACCAATCACTGGTATAGTCCCCGATCCAGTCCTTAAACACCGGCGCGAGATCCAGCACCGCCACCAGCCGAGCGTACTCACCAGCTTCATAGTACCCGTGGAGACACGGAGCCACCGCAATCTTGATCAGGGCAAAGTCAAAGTTTTCTCCCACGTGTAAGAGGTAGTCACAGTACTCGCGACACGCTTTACCTCGAGGAATGGTATTGTTAGCATAATCAAGCCCGTAAGTTTCCTTCATCTTGTGCTTGTGACGCCTAATCTCTTCCCCAATGTTATTCATGATGAACGCTTGAGCAAACACTTGTTCTTCATTGGGAGCACGAGCGGCGGCAAGACCGTGGACCTGAGCGTAGTTGATAAGATAAAAGTAATCTTGGGTCAAGTAGTAGGTAAATTGATGTCCTGGGAGTTGGTTGGTGGCTAATTTCTTGAGGAATGGGTGGTGGGTGTATTGCGTCCACAAATCGCCGGCTTGAGCCTTAAAGTAATCATAAGCCGGTTGGTTTAATGCTAATGGTTTTACCGGGGCCACAAGCTTGACCACGGGTGGCTTGATGTAATGGTAAAGGGGACCGTTACCCTTGCCGAGCTTAGTACCACTAACCATTGCCTGATGAACGTAGCCAATAGAATTGGCAATGGCTTGGTCAAGGTCGATATCCTTAGCCAAATTGGCAGCAATGGCACTAGCTAACGTACACCCGGTGCCGTGAGTATCATCAGTGTCCATGTACTCACTTTCATATACCACAACGCCATCGTCAGCGGTGACTAAGACGTCGGTGATGGTAGATCCCCAGGGGATGTGACCGCCCTTGACGAAAAGGTTCTCACATCCAAGTCGTTGTCTCAATTTGCGGGCTAGATCAATGAATGTCTGTTGAGAGTCCACTTCGTCAAAGGTGACGTTAGTCAATGATGCTAATGCCTTGGCTTCGGGGAAATTGGGGGTGATAAGGTATGCTTGCTTCATCACCGAATTTATCGCCAATTGCATCGCTTCATCATCAAATAACTTACCACCAGTAGTGGCAATCATCACCGGATCCACCAAGAGCTTGGTGCTGGGCATCTTGGGGAGATACTGATGCAATGCCTTGACGGTAGCTCCCGTCAACATCCCCGTCTTCACCACCTTGATGGTATCGCCAAAATCATCAAAATTGAGGTCAAATATCAGTTGCACCCGCTTATCACTGGTAGCATCAAACCCTTCGACTTTCTGCGTGTTTTGCGAGGTAATTGCCCCAATACACGTAAGGCCATACACGCTATGAGCCGTCAACGTCTTGAGATCGGCCTCAATGCCAGCTCCCCCTGAGTTGTCGGAGCCGGCCACCACAAGCACAAGCGGCGGCGTCCGACGACACTCGACGGGAGGATCGAGCTTGATGGTAGTGATCGACATGGCGTAGGTTGGTGGAGCGATGCTGGGGAAGAACTATTTATAATTAGAGTTCATGGCCCCTTGCTGTTGAACGGTTATTATGCTCTTACACGGTAAATGCATACATACTACGGTGATTTCCGGTTGCGGGCCCTGGGCGATTTCGTCAGATTCTAGCAATCGAGATAAACCCGATATGGATATATTTCAAGCCGGAACATCACCGTTTGGCGATGGCCCTAAAGTGATGGTTTGAAAAAGTGGTAAAACAAAGTGTTTAGTTAGGTAATGGGGGTAGTCGATGCTACATTCCCTAACCTTTCCCAACCGGCAGTTTCGTCGCTGCTGGTAGCAGCAGGTCATTTTCTTGGCACCATGTACCATTGACGGCGAAAATCTCCTAAAAATCTCGAATAATCCCGAAATATGTCCTTAAAAACCACCTGGTAAATTGCCTTGGTGATGGGTTCATGTTCCTACCTATCCGGTAACCTCCATGCTTTACCCCGGGTGCCGCTAGGGCATCGCCTCAGTACCAAGTAAATGATGGGTCACGTGAGGCGAGGCAGGGTCCCTTCTGCCTACCACCCGACATTGAGCCAAGATTACCCGAACCAACGCCTATCTCTTCGCCCCCCACGGCTCGCCGGCGATGAACTCCGATCCAGCCCAGGGGCTTCTTCCGGGGATTAACCGCACCTTCCTCAACTCGTGCGATGTCTACGGTCTCCAGGCGGGCACGTTCAAGGCGAAACAGGTGCTGTTTGGCACGGTGTTGCCGGGCTATTTCGTCACCAACTGTCTGATGGAGGTGATGAAGGACTATTTCAATCAGCACAACATCACCAAGGCATCCCAGGTGCTTGCGTTGGGGTTTCTGGGGTACAACCAAGTGGGTAACGGCGACACCTTCGTCGCCCTCCTCTTCACCATCCTGGGAGCGTGTGCGCTGGCGTGGATGCTTACGTTGTTGTTAGTGTTGTCTCCGCCGCAAAAACGGAAACCTCTAATCGCTCAGGTGGCGACGCTTTTCTTTGCCGTCACCATGACGATATTGGTGTGTCGGTTAACCGATGGTGCTTCCCACGAATACTACATGGACCGACTCGACATGTACCTGATCCATCAGAAATTGTTTAACAATACTGCCTATCGCATTTGCATCACCATCTCCCAGTTTATCACCGAGGTGGCGTATTTGGAGATCATGACGATATTGGTGCCCCGCCTGGCGCGGTTCCCCACCCTTATCGCCATGACGGTGGTGGTGCTAGCTCGGCTAGCGGTGCTGATTGTCTACGAGGCCAAGTTTGATAACGCTCAACTGATCTTCATGAACCATATTGGTAGTACCGCCGAGACGTTTAAGATCATTCGGGTGGTGCTCATGGTGGTGATTATCCTTGGCTTTTGGGGGCTGCTTCTCTATTATACTTGGGTGACCAAATCTCCTCGCAAAGTGTCGTATTGTCGCAAGTTACTCCCGCTTGGTTTTTTCATCAACGTGCTCTTTGGTGCCCATGTGGTACTACTGCTATTGACCATCACTCTCTTTCGCGAAAAGTGGCTTCCACTTACCTGGCTCATCTTTCTTCCCTACCTTATCGAAGTGATTTTGATCACGACCGTGTGGGAATGGATCTTTAACATTGCCTTGGTGGAAAAACGCAACGAGCTTATTGGGGTGCTTGGTCGCCGTATTCTGGTTGACGATGCCGTCAGTTTATCGCTGAACCTTCATCGCAAACGGACCTATTCCATCTACAACGACGGTAAGCTCTTCTTCAAGAACGGGCTCTTCGGTAGTAAACACATTGTCACCAAGGACGATACCGACCACTCCAAGCTTCTGTCTAGCGATAACGGCGTGGAAATGGATACTTTACAACCGGGAGATACTCCCACCGATACCGCTACTGGTACCGAAGCTCCTACGGTTCACCAACCTCAAACCATGACGATGACGGACAATACGCCCACGTCACCCCAACACCCGGTGCCCGTACATGCTACGTCGCAATTCCAGGTGCTCGACCATCTGTCGGATCTGGAGGAAGCCATCACTAGCGATCTGGAGCACGAAGTGGTGATTGGCGACTACGCCTACTTTGATAGCGATTCCGACGACGACTCGCTCTACGGTCCCGCTGACGACACTCGCCGATGACGCCCCATTGCCCTTGCCGTCATAACTAGACCCCAAGGGCATGACATTCGATAGATACTCTCCTTGTCTGGTACAAGGCTTATATTATAGGGGTTCAACACACAATCAGCATCAACCATTTAAACATTACCTACTAGTTCCCCGTGCCCGTAACCCTGAGGTGGCTACTAAACGATAATACGATCTACAGCCTCGGGGAACCTTCGGATCAGGGTCCCCTCTCGCACCCAGCAACACTAAGCATCCGTTGCTTCCATCAATTTTTCGGAAGCGTGCGGAAATGGCTATCGGCACCGGGGGAGATGAGTGCGACGACACCACTACTCACAATTGTCGGTAAAACAACACCGATAACCACCTAGAAATGGCTTGGGGAATATCATCGAACCCCAAAGAACCGTAATCGCCACTTTTCCCGAGCCATAGAACGCCGTCGAATCTACTAGAAGGTTCTCGAACTTTCTGGCATGCTGCACGACTCCAGGGGGGTTACGGTCCGCGGGGCCCTAGCCTATTTAAATCCCGAAGCTGCCGCAACCGCCCATACTTACCTGACGATACCACGATGCTCTCGGCGACAGCGATGAGAATACGGCCAGCTCCGTTGCGGATGGCTCCCCTAGCCTCCCGTCAATTGAGCCGGGCCCTCCCCTACAACTCCCACCACAGCTCGGTCCAGGGTTACCAGCCTCAGCCGTTTGCGGCAGCAGTCAAACCCCGGGTGACATCGCCGTGGCGCCACCACTGGCGGCTGTTGCTGCTGCTGGCTACTGCTCGAATGCAAATGCAAATGAATAAGGAGGAACAGGACGATCGTCCTGCTCTCGAAAAGTACGGTGAAGATCTTACCTCGCTCGCTCGCGAAGGTAAGCTTGATCCCGTCATTGGTCGTGACGAAGAGATCCGACGGACCATTCAGATCTTATCCCGGCGAACCAAGAATAACCCTGTACTCATCGGTAATGCCGGTACGGGTAAGACGGCGGTGATGGAAGGGTTAGCCCAACGTATCGTTAAGGGCGAAGTCCCCGAATCGATGAAGGATAAGCAAGTGATTGTCCTCGATCTCGCCGGCATCATCTCCGGATCCAAGTTCCGCGGGGACTTTGAACAGAAGCTTAAGGAAATCTTGAAGGAAGTGGAAGACAAGCAAGGGCTGGTGGTGTTGTTTATTGACGAACTCCACCTCTTGATGGGTTTAGGTAAGGCCGAAGGCTCCATCGACGCGCTGAACATGTTGAAGCCAGCGTTGGCTCGAGGCAAATTGTCCCTCTGTGGTGCTACTACCATTGACGAATACCGCAAGTACGTGGAAAAGGATGCGGCTCTCGCTCGGCGGTTTTCTCCCGTCATGGTTAATGAACCCAGTGTCGAAGATACCATCTCCATTCTTCGTGGGCTTAAAGAACGTTACGAAGTTCACCACGGGGTGCGGATCACCGACGGCGCTCTCGTCACCGCTGCCATCTACTCCCACCGCTACATCACCGACCGGTTCTTGCCCGATAAGGCCATTGACCTTGTCGACGAAGCCTGTTCGACGTTGAGATTGCAACACGAATCCAAGCCCGACTCCATCGCCAAGTTGGACCGGGATATCATGACTATCGAAATCGAGCTCGAATCGTTGCGCAAGGAAGAGGACCCGTTGTCCGTCAGCCGCCGCAAGAAGCTTGAAGACGATTTGGAAAACAAGCGCAAGACCCAGAAGGAATTGAAGGATCAGTGGGACAACGAAAAGGGTACCCTTAACGCCATCCGTGACACCAAGCACAACTTGGAACGCGCCAGACATGATCTCGACGTGTGCCAACGTAACGGTGATTACGGTAAGGCGTCGGAATTGCAATACCTGACCATCCCTGACCTCGAAAACAAGGTGCGGGAATTGACTCAACTGGAAGAAGGACAAAAGGCCCAAAGCTTGTTGCACGACTCGGTGACGTCCGACGACATTGCCTCCGTCATCTCGAAGATGACGGGGATCCCCGTCTCTAACCTCATGAAGGGGGAAAAGGACAAGTTGTTGGACATGGAAACTCTCATCAAGCAAAAGGTGGTGGGTCAAGACGAAGCCGTCCACGCCGTCGCCGATGCCGTGAGAATGCACCGTGCTGGGTTGACCTCAGACAAGCGTCCCATTGCTCTGTTCATCTTCTTGGGACCTACGGGTACCGGTAAGACCGAACTTACCAAGGCGTTGGCTGACTTCTTGTTTAATGATCCCAACCTGGTTATTCGTTTCGACATGTCGGAATTTCAAGAAAAGCACGCCATTCTGCGGTTGATTGGGTCTCCTCCCGGTTACGTGGGTTACGACGAACTGGGTGAGTTGACGGAAGCGGTGCGGAGAAAGCCCTACTCGGTGGTGTTGTTTGACGAGTTTGAAAAGGCTCACAAGGACATTCTGAAGTTATTGTTGCAGGTGCTTGACGAAGGGTCGTTGACCGATTCTCACGGTCGCAAGGTTGACTTCCGTAACACCATCATCGTGTTGACGTCCAACCTCGGCCAAGAGATCTTGTTGAACGACAAGAAGGCCACCGACGACGGCAAGATCAAGCCCGAAATCAGAGAACTGATCTTGGACGTGTTGCGCCACACCTACCCGCCGGAATTCCTCAACCGGTTGGACGATATCCTCATCTTCAACCGGTTGTCGAAGAAGCTGCTCCGGTCGATCTTGGACATCCGGTTGCGTGAGATCCAGGACCGCCTCAGCGACAAGCGCATCGTGCTCGACGTCACCAAGGACGCCAAGTCGTTGCTTTGTGACTTGGGCTACGACCCCATCTACGGGGCTCGCCCGCTTAACCGGACGTTGCAAAAGGAAATCCTCAACCCGTTGGCGACGTTGATGATTAAGGGCCAAGTGCAAGATGCCGAAACCGTCCACATCCAAGAAAAGGACCACAAGATCTACATCAAGCCCAACCACGAAGCGGACGCGTGATCTTCCCCGTCTCTCCCCTCCATGAGCTACGAAAATTATGCATAGGACACGATAATTCAATATATATATATAAACGTATACATATATCTTTTCATCATTGTCATTGTACTTAGTCGCAAATGACCACCAGCTTAAACTCTTCATAGTCCGACGGAGGATAGTCGGGGAAGTATTTGATGATGTTGTCAATGTATTTGTGACGATTGTCATAGGGCGGTGCCGAACTCGGCGGCACGAGCTCAAGCTCCAGCCATTGTTTAAGGGTGAAGAAATCGGTCAATGTCTTGATCCAGTTCATGCGGGTGTCAATGTTCAATACGTCGTCGTCGTCAATGGGGATCAAGTTGCGTAACCTCAGCCGAATGAGCCCCAAGTTCTCCACCGCTTTATTCAAATCAATGCCGTCAAACTCCTTGGCGATGTTGTCCTTGACTATGCGCGATAACCGCGGCAGCTTGCCGTTGGTCAGCACCATGATTTGGAGGCTTTCCTGGTTGTACATCAGGCCAAAGTAAAAGTCGCAAAGCGGAGGCTTGTCGGCAATGTTCACCGGAAGCCGCAAGTACTTGCACTGATAGTAGATCTTCTCCAGCAACGCGTAGTTGTCGATGCAGCAACATACGATGGCAAAGATCTCGTTGTATACCAGCGATTTGATGAGATTAAATGATGCCGCATCGCTAATTTGGTCAACATCACTAAACTTGTTGACATTTTCATACATGGTCAAGTCAGCCAGCTTGAACTCCCGTTCGATCAACTGGTACACTTTGCCCTCGGCGGCAAAGTCTCTTAACTCTTGACAAACATTACCTCCTCCAGTAATCACCGTGATTTTGGCATGAGCGCGGATGAGGTGTTCCACTCGCGAGAGAGCAACGTTGCCGCCGCCAATGACAAGGCAGTGTTTGTCTTTCACCTGAAAGGCCAATAGCAACAGCCCAGCGGGCTTGGGTGCTTCGGTAAGTGTACTCATAGCCAACGTACTCCCATAGTTAACGGGTCGATTAAATTTGGGGTGCGAGGGGTCACGTGTGATTACGGACCGTCGATTAGCGTCTATATCGGGATCGCCAATCGCTATTGCTTTTCCCCGGCTACCGAGATATCCTACTGACGACGTCAACCCCCCATCAGGTGACAATCTAGTCTGGCCCTATATGACATGATGAAATTTTTTTCGTCTTTTCCACGGTTATCGGGTTTTGTCATCTTTTCGCTCTCAGGGGCAATGGGAAAAACCACTCGCCCCGCTACGCCCGCTCGTAAGGCGCACTCTATTTCCCCGTTGAGCGGGCGACGCACCTCATACCTGTGGAAAGGCGGCTAGAAAAAAAAAAATTGCAAATGCCAGGTGATCGTTCCTCTCGAATTCAGCCACTTCTGTGGAGTAGAGAAAAAAAATTCTTACAGTAATCCCAAATGGGGTAGCTCGGCGTGACACACACAAAAATAAAAAGCACCAAGTAACATCAAAGTCGACAAAAACCAACTGCCGCTAACGGTGCCGCACGAACTGTCGTAACCGACGGTTCCAACGTGTTCGGCTACGCGGTGGATTTGGTTGACTCACATATCCGTTAAGCCTCGCGATCACTTTTTTTCAAATTTTTTTTTGAAGGGAAAAAAAGACCTCGTCAGTGTTCGCAACCAACTGGCCTGGGTAGCTCGCAACCATGCACGCTTTTTTTTCTCTTTTGCTTCGAGGCTAAACAAAATTTTATACTTACCGCTTGCCGTTCCCAAACTCTCCCCCCGTTTCTAATTATCGTTACCCCGAGACCTTGCAAAGTGTCTTGGTGATTGGATTGGACGGTTCGTTCCTGTCATACTCGACATGCCCGTGAAAGAAAGACGCCAAAGTATGGCGGAAAGACGGTCGCTGATGCACGCGCCCACTCCTCCCATCCCGCCGTTGACGGGGTTGGAGACCCCCCAGGAGAGTCTGAGTCTTCGGTTGGACCAATGTGACGTGTTGATCCAAGGTACCGGTCTCACCGAGCTGATTTTGGCGGCGGCGTTGGCGTGGAATGGTACCCAAGTGGTGCACATCGACGCTAAGGACACCTACGGTGACGCCACCACCACCATGACCATCGACCAGATCAAGCATTGGGTTCAGGAGGTCAATGCCGGCAGCGTGCCCCACTTTGGCCAGGCTCAGATCTATATCCCCGGCGGCAAGACCACCAACAAGTTTGTCCTGAGAGATTATGGCATTGACTTGTGCCCCAAGGTGTTGTTTTGCCAGCTGGACTTTGTTGCCCTCTTGTCGAAGTCTCGTGTGTACAAGTACTTGGAATTGGTGCCGTTGCTGACGTTCCACACGTACGAAAATGACGACTTTAGCCAGCTGTTGAACCAGCTGACGAAGAAGAACATCTTCATGGATAAGCTGTTGCTGTTGGCCACCAAACGCCACCTCATGAAGTTTCTCAAGTTTGTTCTCGACGACTCCGACGATAAACGTGCCATGATCAAGGCCCAGGGCCACGTGCCCATCGATCAATTCTTGGCCACCAACTTCCATTTGGATACCCCCCAGGTCGACGAACTCATCTACACGTTGGGGCTTTGCAACGAACGTAATACCAAGTCGTCGCTTGCGCTTAAGCGCATCAAGCGGTTTTTGGTATCGTTTGACCAGTACGGCAACTTCCCGGTGATGGTGCTGCGCTACGGCGGGCCCGGGGAAGTGTCGCAAGGGTTCTGCCGTAACGCGGCCGTGGCTGGTACCACCTACAAGCTCAACACGTCGTTGACGGATTGGGATCCCGAGACCAAGTACGCTCGGTTTTCCGACGGGCTGAAGATCAAAATTAACGACAAGTTGGTGATCCTGCCCACGCAAGTGCCAAAGTTCTTGGCCAGCGTGTACCTGGAAACCATCAAGGACTTGCCTCGATACACCGTCACTCGGTTGGTGACGGTGGTGCGTACCGATTGCAAGGAATGGATGCTGGGAGAATCGCTGACGATCATCGTGTTTCCGCCGGGGCTGTTGCCGCTGAATAACGTGTGCTCGGTACAAGTGATCATTCAAAACGGCCAGCTGGGGGTGTGCCCGCAAGGGCAATCGATTTGGTACGCCCAAACGGTGGAACAAAACATCCAGCAGGCCAAGAGTGATCTCGAAGTGGCCAGTGAGCGCATGGAGACGGCGCTTTTGCGGGAATCAGCGGCCGATCTGGACTTGGACGACGTGTTCCAGGAACAAGAGGTGGTGTTTGACTCGCGGGGCACCCCCGTCATCGCCAACCTGTTCAAGTTGGGGACGCTGCTTTCCAACTTTGTTCCCAAAGCCAAGGTCGACGTGGTGTGTAAGGTGGGGTACGTCCAGGAGACGTTGGTCAATCCCGACTTGTCGACGATTTTCGACGCCCTTAAGCCCCACGCCAACGTGAGAAATATTGTCCTCGAAAAGGTGCCGGGAGCCGATGATATCATCTTCACCAACGCGCCGACGCTGGAGATTTCTTACGATGGTATCGTCACCGACGCTAAGCTTTTATACCAACGGATCACGGGGCTGGACGAGGATTTTTTCGATGTGGATTTTGAAGATGACGACGACGAAGCCCAAGCGGCGGCGGCGGCGGCGGCGGCGGCCGTGCGGGCAGGACCAGCGTCGGGGACCGCGGATAACGAGATGGCAATCGATGATAGCAGCGACGACGACCATCATCCCTTTGCCACCAGTGAGATGGAATTGTGACTTATAGACGTAATAAATTTTGGCAAAACCTAATAAAACTTTTCATCGTGATTTCAAATTGATCATATATAAATAAATACTTTTTTGGTCGTTTTACAAGTTGTTCAACGCCTTTTCCAAGTCACCGACGTCAACTTCGGCCTTGTTCAAGTCCTTCAAGTCGGCAATGGGCCGTTCGGCTTGAGGAGTGATGCGGAAGGCGTGACGCGACACGGGAGTGTCCCAGTCAATGATGGCCGAGTGTACGGTTCTCCGGTTGTCCCAAATCACCACCGATCTCGGTTCCCAATTGGCCCGCAATTGTAAGTCGTGCGACGATTCAATGACCCAGTACAAGAACTCGAGCAAGTACTTCGATTCTTCTTCCTTGAGTTCGACAATACGTCTGGAAAACGGCTTGTTCAAGTAGATACACTTGTCACCAGTAACGGGGTGAACCCGCACTAACGGGTGGATCGACAGCACCGGCTTCCGGCGTTCAATACCCCCAAGTTTGGTGGAGTCCTTGGCTTGGTCCAGCGACGTGTGCAACACGTGCAAGCCTTCCAACCGCTTTTGGAATTCGGGACTCAAACGGTTGTAAGCCTCAACGGTATCGGCAAAGATGGTGTCACCACCAGCATCAGGACCTTCAAGCACCGAGAAAAAAGTAGTGCCAGGAGGTTGAAGCTCGTAGGACACGTCAGAGTGCCAGCCGACGTTGTTGTTACGGTTAGCAAACACCCGTTCGAATTCCCCTTCGTCGGGACGACGGTAAGTAATGTGCAATTCGGGGTGGCCACGAGGAGCCCCCAGCGTCGGGTGGATGTGCAACCGACCGAAATGTTTCCCGTACTCGACGGCAAACTCGGGACCTTTGTCGCCAAAATCTTGGTCCCGGAAAATTACCACCCCACGACGAGCGACAAAGAGAGCCAAGTCGTCCTTGGCCTTGTCATCAAACTCAGAGATCTGAAGACCCTTGATTTCAGTACCAAACTTAGGAGTGATCCGACGCGATTGGTATTCGTCACCCAGCTTGGGGTTGCCGGCAGCATCCAACCCGTACTTGAACAAGTTCTTCAATTGCTTATCGGCCCGGTGCCCGGGGTCTTCGTGCTTGAAGAACGTCAAAGGACCGTACTTTTGCGACGGGTCCCAGGTGGGCAAAAACTCGGGGTGATTCGACGACGCCCGGTTCTTGGAGTTGATGACAAGCACGCCATCGTCGGCGACTTCGTCCTTGCCGTTGTAGAAGTGAATGTCGAAGTTGCCGAACTTGTTGCTCATGATGAAAGAAGGGGGATGATGGCAACACTAGGGACAGCTAGCTAAGCCAATATATACCATGGTTGGTATCCCCGGGTATTTGCCTATCGGGATCGCTCATCATCGATGCCACCACAGTTTCGCAGCCACTGTGGAGGTCGTCCGGTACGGGAGCGATAACCGTTAACCAACGGTTAATCGATGATCTGAGGGGCAATAGATATGTGGAAACTTCGCTTAGATCATTGTTGACGGCGCAAAAACGTTGATTACCCTTTGACAATGGGTTTGAGGGGAAGGGTGGTCGGTTAACGTCGATGACTACCGCTAATTATGCACCGAGCGACTCACATCACGTGAGTATTTCCAAAATACCCCTGGTGATTTCTCATGATCCGTCCTACTGATTGGCTGTCCATAATAACTCCGTGTATTCCTTTCCCGTATCCAAAAACGTATAAAAATTAAATGATGATAGTAGTGTCACCACCAAGCGTGGAACTCCGACGCCGATGGCCCCGCGCCCGTTCAATTGCGGACATGGTACATTTCGTTAGCCACATTGAACGTAGTGACGATAAACTTGGACGTCGACGATGCCATATTCGGCGACGATGGTTGCCGCGGGGTTAGCAGAAGGGTGCTGATGGGGTACAGCGGGTGAGTCGCCGGTTGGGGTCTCGGTGACAGTAACGGGGACACCTGGTCGTCGTGCAGCAAAAGCGCCGATATCAGACATCTGGAGCGGGCACTAGGGGTCTCGCTGCCAGTAGACGACTCCAGACTGACGGAATTGGACCGACTCAGCTTGGCCAGCCCCGCCAGCACCACCGGTTGCGGTTCCTCCACGGGCTTGTCATCAACTGCCGGCATCAGAGGTCGGGGAGCTTCCCAGCAGCACTCCAAAAAGTTGCGGAAGCATCCTTGACACTTGCCGTTAACCACGTCTTCATCACACTTCTTCTTTCGCTTGCGACAGGTCAAGCATCCGGTCTTGGTCCGCTTCCTTATCGTCAGTTTCTTCGTCACCTTGACGGGGGTGGCTCGAACGCTCTTGGGCCGCTTGGGTTGGATGTTTATGTCCAACACCTGTTGGTAGTCACGGTAAGACATCGATATGGGGGTAATAGTGGTAAATATTTGGGTTTATAAATTTTTCTTCATGCCACTATATTCTTTATCGCTTATCGACAGGGAGGGCAAGTGACGCCGAGGGCGGTTCCCGTTTTGGATAGTAACTACGGGACCCGAAAAAAACCGTGGACCTAGACCATCTCGGGCTACCGCGGTGGCAAATTACCAGCAAATACGAGGCGGTTAGGAATTTGGTAGGAACGTTGTCGTCGACGTGGTAGAGGCGACGTCGTCCTCGATTGGGACGGGGAATCGCTACTTCTACGCGGCAAATGATCTCTGGGTTACCTGCTGTTTTGAGACGCGCACCCTGTGGCTTACGCCATGAGTCTGCGTGGCCTCATCGAAGCCGGGCAGGGTGATCGTGTCGGATCGATCCCGTCGTAAATAATCAGCGTCGATCACCGAGCCACAACCGTTTGCCGTCATCAATACCCGAGCGATTCCCCTAAATCTATTTTTGCCGTCGACCCGTTAGTAGCGCAGCCTGCATCACTCGGTTGCAAATTTTGACAGGAGCGTCAGTTGCCATACGGCAATCAATATACCTAAACGGAAGGTCCGGCAGTCAACCCCCCGAGACGCCGAACCACTCGGGTGCCAGGGTACACCGGCAACCCTGGAAGCGGCTACCGTAAGGGTGGTGGTTATTAGACCTCGTAATCGTCGTTGGGGGTGGTTGCTGGTTACAGTTTGTCAAACCATGTTGTATTTTGTCGGTATTACCGAAATTGCAATTTATCCGAACAAAACGTTTTGAATCACCATAAAGAGCTGAAAGGTGACTTAAAACAACTCTGGCTTAAGCGGTGACATTGTCTAATTCACCAAGTCCATCCATACTACTACAATACTCGATATTGCCTTCAAAAGCCTGATTTTGACGACATTGGCGTTAACTCCAGGTTGGTACCATAAAGCAAAAATTTTTCCGCTGCAGAACCTCTCGATAGCTTAGCTGGTAGAGCGTGAGACTGTAATGGTAATTGTCATCTCAAGGTCGCGTGTTCGACTCACGCTCGGGAGATCTTCTTTTTTTTCTATTTTTTCGTCGCTACTACCCCTCTTTTCCGCACGGGGTTTTGTGATGTAGCATTTGACAGCACTATTCACGCGGGGTGATCGAAGCATGACAAGCGGCAAGATTGCGCGCTTATTAAAGATACAAAGCGACTAACCCATGACCAGTCATCCCTGACGCAATGATAGCGCAAGCCGGAGTCCTCCGATAAACGTCGCCTAGATGTAGCCGAATTTCAACCCCTCTTCGCCAATAAAAGCAATCAAAGATCTAGCAATATCGGTAACGGACGACCCGAGTTTATCGAAGTTTAACCTAGCTCGGCTCGGCAGGTTAACGTTACCTCCGCTCGGACCAATCACATCCTGAGAAATTCTGCTTACGCACAATTTGAGGTTAGCCGGCTGCACCTAAAAACTCGAGCAGCGCGTTAAATTCGCCCACCAATGGCCCAAGAGTGGCGCTATAATCGCCCGGTATCGTGTTTCTCGACAGCAAGTAATTTTGTGTACCCACGTCAGTGTGAGCCCTTCGTGCCGTGGTTTACCTTGTCTTGGCTGACCTCCAGAAATCTTGGTGCATGATCTGGTGCGTCAAGGCTCATAAGCGACCGTACAGCCCCAGAGTCCGGCGGCCGTCCCCACTCTGTAAGCGTGGATATAAATAACAAGACGGCCCCGTCAGGCACGGAATTAAGGGCGTGTTGAATCGATGAAAACCTCTGAAAAATTACCGGCGTACTCGCCACCGCAAGAATCCCTTCCTCCCTACCTGCCGACGGTACAATACTACCTGATGGCGCTCATTCAGGAAGAGTTTACCACTCCGGTTCATATGTCGGGCAACCAGCGATGGCAACCGATGATGGTGGAGCTCAATCTGACCCAATTAAACTTATATTCCCTCGGTTGTGACAAGAAACTTCGACAGACCATCGTCGATGCTTACAAGCAAGTGAACTCGTTGAAGGAAATGATGGAAGAAATGAAGCTTACTGGGACCCCCAAGTTGGGCAAGCTCTTTAAACTGCTAAACCTGGCTAAAGAAGTGGATCTTAGTCACGTTTACGACGATATTCGCGATAACCGCATGCTCTTCGAAGGGCTGGACTTGCAGGCTCACTTTGCCGCAATCAAGCAACGGTACCAGCTCAAGTTGGAGCAACTGTACACCCTCCACGAATTGCAAGTGGGCGAAGCCATGCTGATGAACCAGCTTGCCCTGGCCATGCACAAGAAGGAGATGCGTCCTCTTCACTTGGAAACTTTGCTCAAGTACAAAAATGTATTGCGCTTGCGGGTCGAGTGTCTGCAGATATTGATGCAATGTTGGTCATTCCACGGAGTCGTTGCTTGGTACCGGCTTCTTGTCCTTGGTAAGGATCTTGCCGCTCCCATCGAGTCTCGGGAGCTTACTCGCCTCAAGCTGTTGCCTAGTCGATACACCGTTCGCAACAACGCCTTGCTTACGGCGTCGATGTACGCTCTGGCATTACGACGCCACGGTGAAACTGCCCAGGCCCACCGCATGCTTGCCGAGGATTTGATGGCCGAAGACTCACATATGGAAATCTTCAATGATCTCTTTTCCCACGGCAATCGTGACGACGAGAAACCGCTGACTCGGACTCGCCGCGGCACCCTGCCGTCGATGCTGCTGGTGGACAGCTACTCGGACCTGGTGTTCGACCTGGAGCTGGTGGAACTGGCCGAGACGCTGGCGTCATCGGTTCCCGACGACTCTACTCACACCATCACCATTGACAAGTTTCTGTTGGTGTCGTACGAGTCCTACTACTCTGCCATCGAGAAGCAGTACATCTCCGTTTGTGTCCCCAACCTCAATTCGTACGATCGCTGGGTGGGGAAGCGGTTGACCATCTCCAACATCGACAAAATAATCCCTGCACTGATACCCCACACGCATAAAGATGACGTCTTTGTTGATTATGATCTTCTTCCTCGAGCACTTCGGAGTGATAAGACCAAATCATCCAAACCCAAGTCCTGCCGGACTTTCATTGTCCACCAACACGGGCTCGTGCTGGTAGCTTTAGCATAGTAATACAACATTTTTACAGGTTATCTTTGTCACAATAGTGATGTCCGCTATCTTTGCGCACTCGGCGTGCTTCCGGCTTGGGCAAAGGTCCGACAACACCGATATTTGACTTGGCATCCTTATCGGATATATCGGTTTCTTGCCAAGACAGTTTAAATCCAATCGGAACTACAATCCCCTACCATCACCCCACCCAAGAAATATCTCCGTTCTCGGAATGCTCCGCCTCCTTTGTGTTACGTGTGGATTTCATCGGGGACTAGTGACTTTCCCCATCTTTTCCGGATAATGTGCTCGAGGCTCTTGGAATTTATCGCATTTATGACTTTGGAGAAAATCCGATGGTAGCCTCCACCTCATCGGGTTGGGGGACAGACCACATTGCGTGTCAACTATCGAGCGTTCCCAATCTTGTGTCATCTATTGCCTAATTGAGTCAATGTTAGTCAATTAGTGAAATCTGGTGTGATGAGATATACATATACGTGGCGACTGGCGGCTGGCGGCTTATACATGAAAGGTTTCACCACATCATCGTCCTTTGTTACACATCTCATGAGTAGATCTCGTGATGTGGTTGATTTACGCAGATTTAGCGTCAAAACTTTAACTTGTCATCTCTGATTGAAAAAAGAAATGAGCACCCGTAAATATTGTCAATCAAAATATTGCACCTGACTCAATGAAAGTTGTCTCATGTTCAGCCCCGTCCGACCAAATGCTTGGAATGGAAGTGTCTGAGTCTTTCACCACGTTTCCCCTCATTTTGGTGGTCCTGCACATCGCTGGAAAAACCGCGATATCTCGGGGCCGTACGTAGCCAAAAGATCTTTCAACTTTTTCACTGTGAAAAAAAGCTCACCCCTCCACCCCCGTTTGGTCTCCTGTCCCCGTCTGAATTTGTCCTGCTGCTATTCTTAGCATTGCCATCATGTCTACTCCTGCTGAAATTATCGCTGCTCGTGTCAACGGCACCTACGTTGAAAAAGAAGAACCCGCGTACGTGAAGCCTGAACAGTCCGAGAAGCCCAAAAGCACCCCTCCTCCGCTGATTGCCGATGATCTGGCCTTCCCCGCCCTTGGTGGCGGTAAGAAGCTGGTCGCTTCGGCCACTGCCGCCTCGTGGGGGCCTCAAATGAAGGCCCCCGCCGTCGTCCCCGCCCCGGTTAGAGCTCGTCCCGCTAACGGTACCACTCCCAAGTTGTCCACCATCCAGGATGCGTTTTCCTTAGATGTTGACGACCAAATCCAGGTGGCCCGTACCGAATTCATCAAGATTTTGACCCAAATCAAGGCCGAAACCCAAACTTCGATTGAATCCCTGATCTCGTCTCTGAAGCGTACCTTTTTGATCTCCGGTAAGCCCGAAAACGTCAAGTTGGCTAAGCGTCTCGTCATCAGAAAACTCACCAAGCCGGTGAAGATCCAATTCACCGTGCCCGCCAAGTTGAGATCTCGTATCATTGGTCAAGGTGGGAGAAACTTGAAGCCGATTGTCCTCCAAAACCAAGTCAAGATTGACGTTGCCAACTACGAAGGCGACGATGAAGACGAAAACGATGACGAAGACATCTTTTCGAAGACTATCCCTATTGTTATCGAAGGTGACGCCGAAGGTTCTAAGCGGGCTAAGGCGCAAATCATGGCCATTGTCGCTGAGGAAACCAAGAACTTGGCCGCCAAGTTGGTCGTTGACGAATTTGTCAAGCCATTTGCTCAATTCGTGCTCAACCCGGTTGTCGAAACTTACCCTGACGTTGACTTTTCCATTCCTACTCACAAGCTGAACTCGTCTCGTGTGGCTATGGTGGGTGACCGTGAACAAGTGTTGGCGGCTAAGGAAGCGGCCCAAAGAGCTCTTGACGCCTTTGCCCCCAAGATCACTACTGCTCGGGTCCCTATTCCTCAAGTGAAGCAACAATTCTTGCCCATTGACCTGATTTTGGACGAAGACCAAGTTTTCATCAAGTTGCCTGGCCCCGACGAGACTGAAGTGCAGTTTATCGGTGAAAAGTCGAGACTTGCTGCTGCTCAAGAAAAGGCTCGCAAGACCACTCTGCAATACAAGGTGGAAGTCTTGGACATGCTGCGGGCTCACGGGGGTAACTTGAATCACGTTAAGGCCGTGGCCTCTTTGTTGAGCACCAATGGCCGTTTCAACCAAATTGGGGCCGAACACAACGTCAAGATCTCGGTGCCGTCGAAGCGGGACTTGGCCAAGGACATTCTGCTGATTCCCATCGAAATCATCGCCAAGAACGATCAACAAGACGACGTCAAGCGCGCCAGATCCCAAATTGTTGCTACGGTTAATCAAATCACTCCTGCTTACTGCAAGCACGTCAGTGACATTAACTCGTTCTTGATTCCTAGAGTTGAAGCTGAGTTGGCCGAAGCCGCCAAGTCCAACAACGTCAAGGTGGTGATCTTGGGCGACAATGTGTTCTTGTTTGCCAACACCGATGACCTGGACGATGACTTTATCGACACCGAAGACATTGCTAAGCAACTTGAAGCCGTCGATGCTGCTCTCGGCAACTTGAGAAAGTCTCAAGCCGACTTGCACACCGTGGTGATTGACGTGCCCCTGGCTGACCATGAACACGTTCGCGGTCCTCGTTCGACCACGTTGAACCTGATCTTGCTGGGGGTTGATCATGACGTTCGCGTGACCATGGGTGCTCCCCACGCCGATGCCATCTCCATTCTTGGGTTCAAGAATGACGTGGAGACCATCAGAAAGCACATCGAGCTGGCCGTTGCCGACGCTAAGGAACACGGTAACCTGTACCTGACGGTGGTGTCGATTCCTCCTCAAGTGGTGCTGCGGTTCATTGGTAAGCAAGGGGCCAACCTTAACCAATTGCGTGACGAATTCGGGATCAAGATTGATGTTCCTGACCGTGATGGCCAAGCTGACAAGGTTGACGTTGAACTTACGGGGATTAAGCGTAACGTGGAAGCTGCTAAGCAAAAGGTTACCCAACTCGCCAAGAAGCTTGCCGACGAAACCACTTCTAAGATCAAGATCGAGCAAAAGTACCACCGTCGTATGATTGGTTCCAACGGTATCTACATTAACCGTTTGCAAGACAAGTACAACGTGCAAATCAACTTCCCCAAGGCTGCCAACGGCACCTCGTCCCCCGATGGCGTTAAGCAAGACGAAGTCGTCATCAAGGGTCCCTCCAAGGGCGTGGCCAAGGCCGAAGAAGAATTGCTTGAATTGTACGCGTTTGAAAAGGAAAACGGGTTCACCGAAGTGATGAAGATTCCCGAGGCCGCCGTGGCTCGTGTCATCGGTAAGGGTGGTGAAAGCATTCGCGACATCTCCGACGGTACCGGGGTCGAATACAAGTTCAAGCGCGACAAACAAGCCGAAGAAGCTACGGGCTTTGCTGATCTTGAACTTACTGGGTCGAAACTGGCGTTGAAGGAAGCCAAGGCTAAGATTCAAGAGATTGTTGACGAAGTGGAAAACTTTGTTCTGGAATCGATCGACGTTGACCCCAAGTACCACCGGGACCTTATTGGCCCCAACGGTCTGGTGATGCGTGATATCTTGACTAGAGCCGGTGCCGGGGACATGCCCAGAAACCGCAAGTACTACCAATTGTTGACCATCCCTAACGAAGGTCTGGGTGAAGTGTCGGTGACTTCAGCTGGTGACAAGGACATCGTGCAAAAAGTGATGAAGATTGTCAAGGAAATCGTGGCTGAACGCGAAGCGCTGGTTACTGAAGAATACGAATTGGCTAAGGAAAAGCACAAGTTGATTGTGGGTCCCGGTGGTTCCATCCGTCATGCCATTCAGGACGAAACCGGGGCTGCCATCGAGATTCCTCGTCCTAATGACCCGTCGCTTTTCATCAAGATCCTGGGTACCCCCGATAAGGTCGCTGCTGCTAAGGCTAAGATCGAGGAATTGACCAAGGACGACTGGAAGGTGGAGATCCCCGTGCCCGCCAAATACCACCACTTGGTGTCGGAACGTGGTGCCGTGTTCAAGCACTTGCAGAACAAGCACGGCGTCGACGTGGTGCACGGCCCCCACACGAGAAAGGCGTCGAACTTGTCGAAGGCTCCTATCCCTACTGCCCCTGAAGAGGCTTTGCCTGCGGGGGATTTGGCGACGCAATTCGTCATCGTCCCCGCTGTGGCGAGAGATGCCGATGATGCGGTGATCCCTTGGAGATTAAAGGGTACCGAAGAAGCGACGGCGAAGGCGGCGGAGCAAATTAAGGCTCGGTTGGCTCTTGCTGAAGCCGCCGACCACGAAGGGTGGTTTTACGCTCAAAACCCGTCGGTGTTCTCCAAGATCATCGGGCCGGGGGGTTCGAGAGTATCAGACATTAGAAACCAAACTGGGACTTTCATCACCATTCCTAGACAACTGGACAAGAACGGTAACCTCGTGTACCTTGTCGGGACCAAGGAAAACTTAGCCAAGGCCCAAGAAGCGATTTCTAAGTTGATCTAATTAGCATATGAGCATATAGCAAATCTTTAATTTACAGTAAGCAAGCGGTATACGAAACACTTTGGTTAACAATGACAAACACCCTGCGGCCCCACAATAACTAAGCTAGACATTGAGCTCGCTTATGCCTGGAGGATCTAGAATTGGATTTTTTTTTTTTTTAATACCGCGCATCACGAAACGCCGTGCCCTTTATGTGGTGGCAACTGTGGTGGCTCCAGCGGAGGCGTGAAGTCCTTAAAGTATAGATTAGGGAGTGAATACGAGGTCTGACAAACGAGGAACCGATCTGGGCTCCATCCTCAGCCCCTGGTTGTAGTTTAATTTTCCCCTTAACCAGTAACTGCTTCGGAGTTCGCACGTAACCTCGGAGTTATTTGTTTAACACTAAACGTGCCCCACCCGCTAAACGGAGTTACTATCGCTGGCCCACTCACCGCAAATCATCGGTAGACCAGATGGTCGTCGTTCCCAGGATCTGCCTATCTCCAGTATCATAATGCCCGAGGGTATATGCTGCCGCAACCGGGACGATAAGTGCGACAACCCTGTGGGCGACGTCTCCGTACCGGCGCTCCCCTCTAAGTGCCGTATGGAATTTTTAGACCACTGCCAGCGCCGCCCGATGCCGCCTCCGATCTTTACGACGAAAGTGCGATTAGAGGTTATCGGGGGTGGCCAGGGCTATTGTCGTCCGAGCCTATTACCCGGTTATCACGCAATTGAATTACTCTAGGCAACCATCACCCCATACGTGGGTTCAAAGCTAGCTTTCATCACTCTTCTAAGCGTCATTGGGCATAGTGTATAAGGATGTCATCTGCCGCGGTCGCGCGCAGTTTGGGTCGCGTGCGATGGCACAACGGTGTCCAAAGGCATTTTGGGCTGAGTGAACGCCGTGCGTCGGGAGATGTCTCGGGTCGAGACATAGCGGGATGCATGATTGGGCACGTAAGTGCGTAGATAGGCACCAATGCGGCAGTAACTACGTCCTTAAAACATCGCCATTTCTAGTACTGTGGCGGGCTTCAGCCCCCATCGCCGAGACATTCGTCAGGGTTGACGCCACAGTTTTTCTTTTTTCCGTGCGGCAATTGAGACCTCGCAGAAGATCTGTCAACGTTGCTTTCTGAAATCCTGCACACAACCCATGCAGACCAGGTTACAGGCTACATTTTTAAATAACCGATGCCCCCACGATAATCCGGCCAACTATGGGTTTTCTGGACTTCTACAAGGCGGAGAAGGAGGACAACGAAAAGGTCATAGACGCCTTGTCCTCCAACGACCATGAGGCCTCCGCCGGGGCCGCCATCAACCTCGACCAAAATAAGAAGGACATCGGCTACTTCTCGGCGACCTTCTTGATGTTGAACCGGATGATTGGGGCCGGGGTGTTTTCCACCGGGTCCACCATCTTCATCCTTTCGGGATCGGTGGGGACGTCGTTGATGATGTGGTTTGCCGGGACCGTGATTGCGTTCTCGGGGTTGTTGGTATACATGGAATTGGGGCTGGCGTTACCGAGGAACGGGGGGGAAAAGACCTACCTCGAATACATCTTCAACAAGCCCAAATACATGGTCACCGCCACCTACGCCGCTTACGTGTTTCTTATGGGATGGTGTGCTGGGAATTCCATCCTTTTCGGCGAAGCCATGCTCAATGCCGGTGGCGTCGCCGTCACCCAATGGAACTCGCGGGGGATTGGTGTAGGTGTCATCTCGTTCGCTCTCCTTGTTAACGGTATCCACGTCAAGACCGGGTTGTACATTGCCAACGTGTTGGGGGTGATCAAGATCGTCATTATTTTGTTCATCACCATCGCCGGCTGGGTTGCCCTTGGTGGTGGTATCAAGAAGCACGACTTTGTCGACCCCCACAACTTCCACGATGCCTTCCTGGGTCCGTCGCCCACGGCGTTTGGTATCGTCAATGCTTTGTACAACGTTATTTGGTCGTATGTCGGATACTCCAACGCTAACTACGCTCTTGCCGAAATCAAGAACCCAGTGAAGGTGTTGCGAGTGGCGGCTCCCGCTGCTTTCATCACCATTGGCGTCCTTTACATGTTCGTTAACATCGCTTACTTTGCCGTGGTGCCCAAGGAAGAAATCACCAACTCTGGTCGTCTTCTTGCCGCCACCTTCTTCAAGTACGCTTTCAGTGATGCCGGGGAAAAGGCGGCGTCGGTATTCATCGCGTTGTCCGCCCTTGGTAACACCTTATCGGTCATGTTTGCTCAAGGGAGAATCATTCAACAATTGGGGCGTGAAGGGTGCTTGCCCTTCTCCCGGTTGTTTGCTAGCAGCAAGCCCTTCGGTACCCCCCTTATGGGATGCTTCCAACATTGGTGCATTTGTCTTGTTACCATCTTGGCGCCGCCTCCCGGGGACGCTTACAACTTCGTGTTGAACTTGATCCAATACCCCTTGAACATCATCAACACGCTTCTTGCAGCTGGGTTGCTCTACATTCACTACCGCAAGCGGAAGGGTCTTGTTGAGTGGAACCCTCCTCTTAAGGCGACCGTGCCCGTGATTTTCTTTTTCTTTTTGGCATCGTTGTACCTTGTGGTGGCACCTTACGTCCCCCCTGAACATGGTCAAACGGTGTACAAGGATATGCCTTACTGGATTCACCCCGTCGTTACTTGGGGTATTTTCCTCATTGGGTTCGTCTACTGGGTGTTGTGGACCCGAGTCACCCCCAAGATCTTCGGCTACAAGTTGGTGTCTAAGGAGGTTCTTGGTGAAGATGGTTTCTGGAGAAACAAGTTCTATCACCTCAAAAAGGGTCAAGATAATCAAATTGAGGAAGAGCAAACCGAACCGGTGGAACCGGTTTTGTCGGTGGCCGATTCGTTTACCCATATCGTCCCCGGCGTTACCAGCTCTAACGAAGGCAAATGATTTATGACAGGTTAATTTCACTTCAACGTTTACTCAAGTCACCTCAACGGTGACTTCTTATTTCATTACATAATTATAGAGGAAGAATAGACATTCGAATCAGGTAGTCATCAGTTAATCGTTTAATGTTGAGTATCTAAATTTTTGTGATTGCAATCGCAGTTGAACGTTAGGTGGTAGTATTCCTCTATTTACAGTATTATACAATGGGTGACTGGCATCGATCGCATTACTCAAATGCGGTGACGGTGCTCCTTGGGTTCGTGCAAAGGAGACCATACACCTCTGACCGACTCGTTGATCGACATGACCTTGTGGTTGTACTTGAACAAGTCGTTGCCGCTTCTTTGCGAAAATTCATTAACCTTTTTGAGAATTTCCAGCTTATCAAGGTTGGCAAGGTCAACTTCGTTAACCTTGTTGTTGTTGTAATGGAAAATAGCCTTGGGATGGCCAGCGACCTTCTTCACCTCCCATACGATCAGCTTTTCCTGAGCGGCCATCTGGTCCAACGCTTTCGAAGACAAAAGGTCGCGCAAGCCTTGGGAAGATCCACCCCAGTTACAGTACTGAAGGGTAACACGGTAGCAGGGACGAACAAACGAACCTACCCCGTTCCGAGCAATACTCGTCTTGGCGATAGCTTTCACGGGCATGATACTCGGATGGTGAGATTAGACAAATTTTCCAATGCGCACAGACGAAAAACTAAGATCGTCCATCAAGCGGCAAGCATCCCGGGGTTGAATTTAATCTAAAATCATCAAAGGATGTGGACCTTCAAGTTCAGCTGAAGACTCGACACTAGTTATGACAACGCTACTAGAGTCCAAGAGCTCGAAGTCTTGACGGCGAAATTGATGGAAAAAGTCAATCGGCTTCGATTGGACACCAAGGAGAAGAATAACCATATAGAGATGGTCAATAATGAACACTTGGCCCTACAAATGCAACTTGCGGTTATTAAACAAAAGCTCGCGCAATTGAACCAAGAACTTGAAGTCTTGATTAAAAGGTGGATGGCCAAAGCCGAGCTTGACGCTAACTTGATGAAAGCTGCTTTGGAGAAGTGAGATTTGGTTGGTTCAGGTTAACCATATGAGAGAATCTTCACAGTGCTTGGAAGTTGCCTGAAAGCCAAGACCAGCCGGCTTCAAAATTCCTGGGAAAAGAGCCCAGTACAAGTGGAAGTATGAGGATATATCGTGCGACGTAATGGGTTCAACCTCGGAGTGAAGGGTGGAGAGCGTTTTCGAAATCCCGTCAATCGACTCATTTGGAGACGGTTGTGACCACGTTGTTGGCTCATGCTACAACGCAGCAAGCCACAATTAGCTGTCACTGGAATCGTGATATTTTGGCAGGGTCGGGACCAAGCTTTAAATATAGACCACAGGAGAACGCCACAATAATGAAGTGACACATAATGGTTAGTGGGAGACGTGGTATAGACCAATACGGGATTTATCTTGAATTTATGGAATTTGTTTGATCCTTGAGTTTTGTCCATTTTATTTGGGGTTGCTACCATAACTAGCCGTATTGAGTGGCGGCGATCATTGCTGGAGCCATGGGATTCGGACCGTTACTTGTTGGACTTCTCAGTCACTTCATTGACATGCTAATTGATTGATCAGTTTACTATAAGTGTTAATGGGTTATATGTCGATTATTACGAAACTTTACACCAAAAAAATCGCCACAAATAGGCTTTTCGGTATCTACCAGTCATGTAGTCACTAATTTATATCAAAAAAAAATTTGTGATTTTTTTTGATGTTTGACATCGACGGCTGGGGTTTGGGGTTTTCTCGGATCATCGCGCCTAACCGTAAATTATGAATTGATGAAGTTTGCACCATTAAAGGCAGTTCATGGAAATTTGAAACATCCATTATATTCACAACGTCTCTATCTTTATGGTGATTGTCTAATAAGCCTCGATTTCGAAACTTTTTTGGATCCGATCTCATGCGATCTGACGTTTTTCAAGTCGTCAGTTTTGCGATTTATTCAGTTGGGCTAAAGGTTTCCAGAAATCAAAGCCATCTGGCATGAAGCCGGCATTTTGCTCTATAAAACCCAAGTATTGCTTTTTCTGCTTTTATCGGTATCGAGCTCGCTATTGCACAGTTTACGTGTTTTTGGTGCGACCAACCCCTGGGCCCAATGGGCCAAAATCGACAAAATCGACAAGTTCCGTCAAATCCCGTCAAACTTTGTCTAGGTGAAAAGGCCGCCGATTAAAACATAGTAAGCCATCTCAAAGTCGCTACCAGGTGGCGTAAACCGTGATTTTCCTCGCAATATGTGGGGTCAGTGTAAGTTTTGGGGGTTCGCACCCGAGTCAACCTGTCCACGTGACAACGGCGAGCGCGAGTCAAATTCTCTCGCCAACCCCATCTTCCAGCTTAACCATCGAAAACCATCAAACTCATCAATTTTTTTGAACATTGGCTCAAAAGATAGCCACGGGTTTCTAGACCATAATGGGTACCTTCAAGTGGCCACATTAGGCGTAGCCATTGTCGTAAAAATTCGCCATTTAGTTTGATTTGCGCATCCGTGCACCAAGCCGTACACATATCCACCACAAGCGACTCTGCCGCCCGTGGCATGAGGGTAGCAGTAGCGGGCTGACCGTTTCCGATGTGGTAATTGTGCCTCTTGCCATTTAATGCTGTGAACGGCTTTCGTGTCATGGTCAAAGTGCTGCTTAACCATGCCAACAATATACAAAGACGTGGTCATTCACTAGTGGTCAAAAATCAACCGACAGCTAATGTAACAAATCGATTCTGTATGATGTTAAAATGGAATGGAATAGGTTTGGGCTTGATAACGTCCAAATATGTTAGCTCTGATTTTCTGAAATTTCGACTTTTTGTCGTCATTTGGGTTCTCAGTTTTGCATTTTTTCTCCAAAAAGCGAAAACTGCGATTTATTCAGTCTGGACAAGGGTTACCAAAAACCAAAGCCACCTGGCAAGAAGCCAGCAGTGTGATCTACAATAGCCTAGTATCACTTCTATGCATCCATTGGCATTGAGCTCGTTATTTCGAGGTTTACATTTTTGAGATGCGGCGAGTCTTAACAGTGGGACACCCTAAAAAGCTTGACCCGGTTTTCGGCCTCCGGAATCCCCCGGGGTCCTTCCGGGATCCTCCGGGCGATGCCACGCGACATGACACATACACATTCGTTGTCTATCACTATACTCTATGAAGCTTACGTTTACTTGTGATCAACCCTACCAAAGTAAGCCCTCTTTCAACTCAAAGATTCTTGATATGTTATAATCCTTGAGCACGAGGCCTCGCTTTTTGTAAACCAAATGTTGAGTAGCTCAGCTTGTCTTGCGTTTCGTGATTGTTATGAGTTATGCCTGACAAGCAGCAGCCGTCATAACTTACTTGACGCCACCAAGCGACGTTTTCATCCATTTCCCATCGATAAAACGTGGACAACTTGCGTTTCGTAATAGTGCAATACTCAACATCTCAGATAAGTCGTGTGGATATCGAGAATGGAAAAACGAGTTGGCATTTATCGACCATGAGTTCGTGGGACTTGTGATTTCGGGGCTTATATGCAGGCAACGCCACACACTCTCACTATTGGCGATGAGCGGGCTTCGAAATACAGATGATACAAGCATACCCAAGCCTTCCACTGGAGTGATATATGAACTACACATCGCCAAAAGCTCAAGCTGGTGTATGAGATTTGTTTCGAGGACCAGAGCGGCTCGCTTTCGGACATGGTGATCCCGTTGGTGGCCGATGCCCATCCCCGAGTCCAGTACACCGGCAATAACCCTTTCATCAACCTTTCTGAGATAGCGCCAAGGAGGTGCATGAACCCTATCTCGACCAGACGCTTCTGAACTTGTTGAAGGGGCTCTTGCAGAACCTGTACAAGCGCTACGTCTACGAACAGGTGCTCACCACCATTGCCACCATCGCCCAGCCCTAACATTGACAAGTTACTACGACATGTTGATATTGCTTTTGCTCCACGAGTTGGTCCACATCGACGACTAGACTTGCTCAAGGCCAAGTGCATCGAGGATTCCATCCGCATTGCCCTTACCGCTGGGTGCACAAGTCATTGCTCACAGTACCGAAGCCATGGTCTGGTTTGCTAACTTGCAGCAGCATATCGCTACCGATGAAGACACCATCGAACATTTCTAGAAACAAGGATGGTATCGCGTGTGATGTAGTGTTGGCTGCTGGCGCCATTCATGACATCTCATTGCTCGAAAAGAACCAGGCGGAAGAGTTTACCCATAATAAAGAGTGGGACATCGTCAACGTAAGTGGTAAGCTCATTGGCGTCCCCACGCTGACTTTGGGCTGGACGCCGCTCAATTGAAGGGGACGTTATCGTCTACGTCGACGAGACCGTCGAGCTGATCGCCATCCCCGTCCTCCAACCTCCATAATGATGTTCGGACGCTGGCGGCCAATTACAACGTCGCCCTGTTGTGGCATTTGTTCATCGCCTAGTTGGTGCAAACCGTAACTGCCAACCCATGCCCGAGCTCCGGCGATGACGACGACAACTACACCGAAGACGTCGCCGATGTGGACGACGAGTAAACCTACGACGAGTTGTTGGACGAATGCAACAAGTTGGTCCTTGCGTATTCCCGCTACGCCGTTTGCCTGGCAGTTTTTGGACGGAGCTTGCACCACCCGTCACCACGTTTGTCGACGACAACAACTCTTATTTGAAGCTTTGTGGGTTGGAGATGGTGTGCGACATCATCGACGGCAGCGACGCTCTGGCGGACGTCAGTAAAAGCTTGATTCTGGTGACCCAACTGGTGACGCTTGTCTTGGCTTACGGCACTTTGCTGGACAAAGTCTAAGCCGAGGTGGTGCCGGTGGTGCGGGGGTAATTGCGACTCTCCCCCAGGTCTAGACATAAGCGTTGTTGGCCAAAACTCCTGAGGTGGGGAGCGTTTTGTTGATCCCTAAGTCTCGTCCATCTTATCTAATCTTGCTGCCAAGATTAGGTGCTCTAAGGTGATGGAGATCATTACTGGAGTTAAGGAAGTGTATCCATGTATTGTTGGGCTCATCAGTCTTTTCATTGACATGCCAAACGATTAGTTAGAGTAGTACAAGTAATAATGGACAATAGGTCGATTATTACCAAACTTTACACCAAAAAAATCGCCACAAATAGGCTTTTCGGCATCTACCAGTCATGTAGTCACTAAATCAGAGCAAAAAAATTCTCGTGATTTTTTTTGATGTTTGACATCGACGGCTGGGTCCTGGAGTTTTCATGGATCATCGCGCCTAACCATAAATTATGAATTGACGAAGATTGCACCATTAAAGGCAGTAAACGGAAATCTAAAACAACTATTATATTCATAGCGTCTCTATCTTCATAGTGATTGCCTAATAAGCCTCAATTTCGAAACTTTTTTGGAACCAGATTTCATGCGATCTGGCGTTTTTTGAGTGGTCATTTTTGCGATTTATTCAGTCGGGATAGAGGTTTACAGGAAACAAAGCAACCTAGCATGAAGCCGGCGTTTTGCTCTATAAAATCCAAGCCTCGCTTTTTTGCTTCTATTGGTGTCGAGCTCGTTATTGCACAGTTTACGTGTTTTTGGTGCGACCAACCCCTAGGCCAAAATCGACAAAATCGACAAATCGACAACTTCCGTCAAACTCCGTCAAACTTTGTCTAGATGAAAAGGCCACCGGCTAAAACATAGTAAGCCATCTCAAAGTCGCTACCAGATGGCGTAAACCGTAATTTTGCTCGAAATACGCGGGGTCAGTGTGAGACAAGTGTACTGGTGAATCAACCATTAACCCATTTAGTGACAGTGGTTGCTTTCATTCGATTCATAAGTGTTACAGAAGTAGTAGGAACCGTAATTGAACGTGCCAGCGATCCGGTGTTGTCTCCCTTCATGAACTTTTTCCAACCTTGTTCCTATCGCACAGTACAGTCAGTCGCACCCTTGCACCATTTCATATAGGCGGAGGACGTGCTCCAGAAACTCGACCGACGCGACCTGATTGATCAACAGATTAGTGCTAACTATCAAGCGTTCACCCAACCATTACACATTGCTGGGTACTTTCAACCACACCGAAAGACACCGTAAGCTTTGTGCTTTTAACGTACATTGAGACTTTGCAGGTTAAAATGACCTTGAGCATCATCATAGACACATGGCGATATTAAGACTGACTTTTGCAACCGACAAACGCAAAGACTGATGTCTTTTGTGGCGATTTTGAAAGATTGGCATTCATGTGTGCTTAAACTCCCTGGCACGTATCGCCGACCACAACAAGCTTCGCTAGCTCAGTCGGTAGAGCGTCAGTCTCATATTCACCGCGTGAATGGGTTATCTGAAGGTCGAGAGTTCGAACCTCCCGCGGAGCATACTTTTTGCTGAGATCCTGGTCCTTTATGATCACAATCCGCCGAAACTCTTGCTCGGTTGCATCAATAGACTACGGAAATGTCAGTTCGGATTTGTGCCTTTATTTTTGTGCGCAATACTGTTTCCATAATCGGCTGGATTTGGTTATGATCTTTCAAGTAATGCGGCGCTGCCTAATTTTTCGTCAAAGCTAATTTGGACTCTGAACTCAACTTCAAAGCTATGGCGCTACTAACTCCAAGTTGATTTCGAACATGAACAAGCTAAACCCGGCTTTAACTTTGAGATCGAGTGCTGCCTTCACATCAAAAAGAAACACGAGGTGGAGGTCCCCATCTTACGACTACTATATCGAACAAGTGACAAATGAAGCCGACCTGTTTCTGGTGACCATGATTACTGTCTTGTGAAGCTGGCAACATCTTTTGATGTTTCAAGTTGATATGATTTATTTTTCACGGATCATTATCTTTTAAGGAGAGAAATGGAACAAGTCCTTGAAGTGTTTTTTTTTTGAAACCTTGGGAGTCTGAACTGACTGTCACCAAGCCTTTACTGTGACTTAGCAACTTTAGGCCAAGGTTAGGTCATGGAGATTGACTTATAGGCAGTTCACGTGCCCAAGATGTGAGTGTGGTTTTAGATCTTTCTGACTATAATATAACTGAAAAACGAGAAACCCATTGTCAGCAATCACAAGGGGAGTAACTCATGCCTTGTACTATTCATTGATGCGTGGGATACCTACTCGTACTGTCTCATCCATCGTTTGGTCAACTTTTGAATTATTTTTAATAGGTAAATTACACCTGGGTATGGTAAATATTGAGGTTATCAGCCTACAAAGTGTGTTTCTCGTTGAACAGTTGAGCATCACATTAAAAACTAATGTGTTATAGTCACACAGAGTACGATATGGTGCATATAAAGCACTTTTGAGCTAGAAATCAAAGTCATTGCAGTACGTAAAAATGCGTTTATCACTTTCGAAAATAATAGCTTCGCTAGCTCAGTCGGTAGAGCGTCAGTCTCATATTCACTTTGTGAATGGGTTATCTGAAGGTCGAGAGTTCGAACCTCCCGCGGAGCATTTCTTTTTGATTTTATGTTGAGCACAGGTCCAATAGTACGCAATGTGCTACTGCGGCGGTATCGGTCAGCTTGCTTCGCTAGCTCAGTCGGTAGAGCGTCAGTCTCATATTCACTTTGTGAATGGGTTATCTGAAGGTCGAGAGTTCGAACCTCCCGCGGAGCATCTTCCTTTTTGCATCTTCAATTCAATAAGTATTCCTTCGTAGTGTAAAACGATCGCTATGAATTCTTACAATAGTGTAACCTTGTGCGAGTTATCGGGATCTCCCCCTACAGGTACTGCATTTGACACGTATTGTGACAGGCTGATCCTTTGGAGACTATCTACACAATGGTATTTCAACCCAATCATCTCTAGTGGTGTTTGTAGTGGGATCACGCTTGTATTGAGAATTTCGCGTATGACCAGGGATTTGACGTGTCTCGCCTTTTTTCAACCCACGTCAAGCGCATCCACAAGGCTATGGCAGGGAATACCAATCCCAAAGATCCATTCTCGGATCCACTGGCCAACTTGATTGACTTGGATTTGGAGACAAATCCCTACGGCGGAGCCCAGCCAGCATCATCGAGACCAGAGCCCTCCAAAGCCTCGCATTATGACCCCAATCAACACTACCTGGCCCCACCGGGACATTCAGCCACCAATGGCGTTCCTCTGCTAACAGCCCACAACAACCCATTTTCCGATTCATTCATAATATCCGATGGCGAAGATGACTTCGATGACGACTTCGAACACACGCGGGATACCCGGGGCCCCTACTATAACCAATTTGACTACAACGACGGACGAAGACCGCGCCGGGGACTGGATATTAGTGAGGTTGGAGCGCCGCCAGACTCTCGAGAGTTTGATATTCGTCGACTTTGGCAGCGAACCAAAGAACGGTTTGGTAATACCTTTGCTCGTGGTGGTCTGATTGGGGGTACCGCTGGCGAAGCAGGCGGTGCCGAGGGACTCACACCACGCAAACCAGGCCATAGAGTCGTGCACATTCTTAATCCCGATGAGAATAGCAAGTACGGGTACTATGGAAACCATATTCTGACGACAAAGTACAACTTTGCTACCTTTTTGCCGAAATTTTTGTTTGAACAATTCTCCAAGTACGCCAACTTGTTCTTTTTGTTCACTTCGGCAATCCAACAGGTGCCCAACGTATCTCCGACAAATCGTTATACCACAATCGGGACGTTAATTGTTGTGTTATTGGTGCTGGCAATCAAAGAAATCGCTGAAGATTTGAAACGTGCCAATGCCGATAAGGAACTCAATAACACCAAAGTACACGTACTAGATCCTCTGCTGGGGCAATTCTACCTTAAAAAGTGGATTCAAGTGCGGGTGGGTGATGTCGTCAAAGTCCAAAATGAGGAAGCATTCCCCGCCGACTTGATCTTATTGGCATCTTCGGAGCCGGAAGGGTTGTGTTATATTGAAACCGCTAACTTGGATGGTGAAACTAATTTGAAGATTAAGCAGGCTAAGCAAGAGACTCTGTATCTTGTTCAGCCTAGCGACCTTGTGCGCGACATGGCACTGGCCGATGTGATTTCTGAGCAACCCAATTCATCGTTATATACCTATGAAGGTAATATTCAGGGCATGCGCAATCACCCTGATCAGTTACCCTTGCTGCCATCTCAATTGTTACTTAGAGGTGCGACGTTACGGAACACTCAGTGGATTTATGGTATCGCTGTATTCACTGGGCATGAGACTAAGTTGATGCGTAACGCCACCGCAACTCCCATCAAACGAACTGATGTTGAGCGTATCATCAATTTGCAAATCATCGCTTTGTTTGGTACCCTTATCGTTTTGGCACTTATTCTGTCTATTGGGAATGTCATCAAGGTACTGGTGAACAGAAATGATCTCAGCTACTTGTACTTGGAAGGAACAAGTCTTGTGGCGTTATTCTTCCAAGATTTGTTGACGTACTGGATTTTGTTTTCTAACTTGGTTCCCATTTCGTTGTTCGTCACTGTGGAAATCATCAAGTATTACCAAGCGTGGATGATCGGACTGGATTTGGATATGTATTACGAGGAAACTGACACTCCGTGCGGGGTACGAACGTCATCTTTGGTCGAGGAACTTGGTCAAATTGCCTATATTTTCCTGGACAAAACGGGGACGCTCACTCGTAATATCATGGAGTTCAAAGCTTGTACGATAGGAGGAAGATGCTACACTGAGGAAATTCCTGAAGATGGTCATCCCCAAATCATCGATGGCATTGAAATTGGATTCCATACCTTCGATGACATGCACGAAACTTTAGTGCTGAACCCGTCACTGCCGGAACTGGCGATTATCAACGAGTTTTTGACGCTTTTGCTGACATGTCACACTGTTATCCCTGAGGTGAACGAGCTGACGGGTGAAATCAAGTATCAAGCTGCTTCTCCCGATGAAGGAGCTTTGGTCGATGGTGCAGCGATGTTGGGTTACAAGTTCATTATCCGGAAGCCAAAGGGTGTTACTGTTCAAAACACGATTATCAAGAAGACTTTCGATTACGAGTTGCTCAATATTTGTGAATTTAACCTGACGCGTAAGCGGATGTCGGCGATTTACCGATGCCCCGACGGCGTGATTCGTTTGTTTTGCAAGGGTGCCGATACTGTCATTATTGAAAGACTCAATCGCAATGAGGAGCAACCGTTTGTTGATGCTACTTTGCGTCACCTCGAAGATTTCGCTGCCGAAGGCTTGCGGACCCTTTGTATTGCGCTGCGTATCGTGCCTGATGCTGAATACAAAGAATGGAGTGCCAAATACTACGAAGCTCTGACGGCAATGACTGATCGTCAAGACAAATTGGATGAAGTTGCCGAACTCATCGAGCATGACTTATTCCTTCTCGGCGCCACTGCCATCGAAGATAAATTGCAAGATGGTGTTCCTGAAACCATTCAAACTTTGCAAGAAGCCAATATCAAGATCTGGGTTTTGACCGGTGACAGACAAGAAACGGCTATCAACATCGGTATGTCGTGTAAGTTATTGCTGGAAGACATGGACTTGTTGATCATCAACGAAGAAACGAAGGAAGATACCAGGCAAAATCTTATGGAGAAATTGGATGCTATCTATGAACATCGCGATGATCCTGATATGGCGGCGCTGATGGATGATAGTTTAGCTTTGATCATTGATGGTCATCTGCTTACCTACGCTCTTGACGAGGATCTTGAAGATATGTTTATTCGCTTAGGGAGCTTCTGCAAGGCCGTGATTTGCTGCCGTGTGTCGCCTTTACAGAAAGCCCTTGTGGTCAAGATGGTCAAACGGAAGCGGAAAGGCCTGCTTTTGTTAGCCATCGGTGACGGTGCTAATGATGTACTGATGATTCAAGCCGCTCACGTCGGCGTGGGTATTTCGGGTATGGAAGGTATGCAAGCAGCTCGTTCCGCCGATGTGTCGATTGGTCAATTTAGGTTCTTGCGCAAATTGTTGTTAGTGCACGGAGCGTGGTCTTACCAACGTATCCTGGTGGCAATCTTGTACTCGTTCTACAAAAATATTGCCTTGTACATGACGCAATTTTGGTTTGTGTTCATCAACGCCTTTTCCGGGCAGCTGATCGCTGAATCGTGGACCTTGACCCTTTATAACGTGTTGTTTACCGTGTTGCCTCCGTTTGTGCTTGGGGTTTTCGATCAGTTCATTCTGGCAAGATTGTTGGACAAGTATCCTCAACTCTACAAGCTTGGTCAACTGCGTCGTTTTTTCAATGTAACGATTTTCTGGGGTTGGATTGCTAATGGCTTCTTTCACCTGGGGGTGATTTTCTTCACGCTGATGTTGATCTATAAACACATGAATGGTGTCGCTCTGGGTATGTTACTGAATAACTGGTCGTGGGGGGTTGCTGTGTATACCACGTCATTGCTTACTGCACTTGGGAAAGCGGCCTTGGTGGTGAATATGTGGACCAAGTTCACGTTGATTGCCATTCCTGGCTCGTTTGCCTTGTGGTTGGGATGGTACCCTGCCTATGCTACCATTGCACCTCTTACCAAGGTCTCCAGGGAATACCAAGGTGTGCTTAAGGTGACTTATCCAACGGTGACGTTCTGGGCAATGGTATTTGGTATTGCCCTGTTGTGTTTGCTTAGAGACTTTGCTTGGAAGTACTTGAAGCGACGGATTGCCCCCGAGTCATACCACTACGTTCAGGAAATCCAAAAGTACAACATCCAAGATCATCGCCCGAGAATGGAACAATTCCAAAAGGCCATCCGGAAGGTGAGACAGGTGCAACGTATCAAGAAGCAGCGCGGGTTTGCCTTTTCTCAAACTGATCAAGACATGGAGAAGGTGGTGCGGTTGTACGACACGACCAAGAAGCGGGGCGCCGATGGGGTTTTGAAGGAGGCCTAAGACTATATAGTAATAGAGTTTTTGTATGACTACCGTTTCGTTGTAACGTTACATTTGCCATTAAATTCTTACCCGTTCATATTTTCCACCGCTACTCCACCTTGACTATGACAGTCATCGTAGCAAAGTTGATTACAAAGAACGTAATGGGTGAAATAAACTTCACACTGATCATCGATTGAAGCTCTAGGCTCTCTAACGACTACTTAGCGCAACGCCGTTTACCTTGGTTCACCCGTAACATCGACGATTTTGATCTCGCGCAAATCTCCTCGCGCTAACCAATCACCATGGCCCGGTCCTTTTATGAAGACGACGACAAGGTGTTGACGACCCCCGGGGTCAACACCCCCATGCCTGCCAAGTTGGAACAGGAGGAACAATTACATGGCGACTACTCGTTCGTTCAAGGCATGGTGGTGCGGACATCACCCGTGATCGAGACCTATACCAAGGAGCTCCGCAAGTGGCTTCACGACAAATACGAAATCTATGGTGCCGAGTGGGAAACCCAAAAGTCTCTGTTTAACAACGAGTGGAACAACGTGAAGCGTGAGGTGTTGCTGACCATCGCTGACCCCGTTTTGCCCAACCTCATCTACATCTTGACTGCGGCCCTTACCGGGTCGATCATGGTCAACCGGAGGCTGTTACCCACTCGATTCTTTGTCCCTCTCATCACCGGTGGTGCTGCCACTGCGTACTTTATGCCCAACACTTTCCGCAACTTGGAAAAGAAGGTTGATGAAGTTGAAGCCCAGGTGGCCCCTCAATTCCACCAAGAACGGGAAAAGTTTGTCAAGGAAAACATCCACGGGTTCGAAAACGAATTTAAGCGGGGGATTCGTTATGCCAATGGTTCGTTGCAAATGTCGATCCACGACGCTCGCATGAAGGTGGCTCTGTTGTTCCTGGACGACAAGTAGGGAGGTTAGCATGAAAGCATGATGATAGATTTTAATAAACTGCAAAATAATGTGTACGGATGACAGGATATCTCTAAGAGTATGCTTATCTAAATGCTATTTTAAAATATCGTATGTTGTGTACACCAATGCCACCAGGCCGATGATTAAAAGCAACCAGTCGATGGTGCCTAACCACCAGCGCTTTCTTCGTTGGCCGTCGGTAATCCCCGTCTCGTTCACATCACAGCAGCTCTTGTAGTGAAGCAACGCAGGGTACATGTATACCAACGGAATGCAGGCAAAACAACCAACAAACAGGACGAATTTGTCGAGATTTTGTCCCCCAAACACCGCTACCAACAGCACAAGTAACACTGACACTGTGCGGAAGCAGTTCTTTTTCCATTTGGCGACCCGCAGAGCTTTACCCAGTTGGGTGATCAACTTCAGCTCGATTAATCTGATTGCTGGGAATAACTGAAGGGGAGTCAGTAAAAGTATAGCAATCAGATAACACAACTGGATGGTTGAAACCACCGGTGACGATTGGGGTAAATTGAGGAGAATTACCGTGTGAATGTTTTTCCCATAGGTGAGGTAGCCGATGGTGCCCATAAAGATCATGATGCCCAGAATGGTGAAGATGACAAGGCCCAAAACTCTTGGAAAGTGATGAGGATTTATCATCAGCTCTTGGATGGGGATGATAAGGCCAATGCCTTCGAATGCAAAGATGGCCACGCCAATAAAGAGGGAAAACTTTTCCTCATTGAATAACCAGATGACGCCAGGTCCCGGCTGGATATCCTGAATCACTATCCACTGGTATAACACGTAGTAAACAATGGTCACCAACCCCCACATCACGCAGAGATTGGCAATGACTGCCAGCAACAGCAACTTGGTGATATCACGGATGAGCGATAATGGCGTAAGTAGGACGGCTTGGGCGGCGATAATCATCGGTTTCAGAACGTCAATGCCTAAGGTATTGGCTAAGAATGCTTTCATGTTCTCAGCGGTGAAAACAATGTAGGCAGCGACAAACCCAAGCTGAGACACCACAATACTAATAAGAATAAGTCGCTGAAACGTACGGCCGTACAACTTTTGGCCAATTTCGGCAAACAGCAGCACCGCCACTTTTTCCTTAGTGTAGATGAGGATCAAATAACACCAATAGGAAAGAGCACCAAAGAATGCTAGAGTGATGATGGAAAACAACATGCCACCATTAGAAAAGGCCTTGGGTAGAAAGAGCACCCCCGTCCCCACGAAGGCTTTCAAGAGAAGAAAGAATGCCTTGCGATCAGTAGCGGTACCCCGCACCCGTTCGGATTGATTCCCCAACAATGCCTGTTCTTCATCTGGGGTGTCACCAGCCCGATAATGGCAAATAATGGCGTCGTCATCCTCTAAGTCTTCCCCAGCAAAGTGGCCGTAAATCGATAAAAACTCCACGAAGTTGCGGGTGACAAAATTGGGGGTTTGGTTGGCGTGATGCTTTTGCAAAAGGTACTGACGCCGGAACCCCCCGGGGACATTAAACAGACCAGCACGGGACCCCTTACGCTGTTGATCAATCACCAGCAGAGACAGAAACGACCGGCGAAAGGTATGTGGTTGTTTGAGCTTGTACAAATCGTGGATCATATCGCCACCCTCCATCTTAAGACCTTCAGAATTGAGATACTTGGCCGGGATTTGGAGGGCGGCCGGATCGGTAAGGTTGGAGGAAAGATCGGCGTCACCTGATGGCGTTGGCAGCACTTTGGACGCGGTGGTGCCGGTATCGGTTTCCAGGTCATCGTCATCATAGAAGGGCAGATTGTTGAGCACCAACAGCGGTTGGGGCAGGCCACGAGGAGCAGCAAACGGCAGCGGCAGCGTGAGCCGAGCAATCAGTTTGCGTCGGGCCTCTAGCAGGGACATGGACTGAGAATTTGGGGGTAAAGGTGATTTGGCTGAGTTTTAACCGGGTTATCAGTGGCGGAGGTTATCGAGGTCGTACCCGATAACGCGCGTGATAAGCGGAGACAGGTCACTCGCGTGGGACAAGCGGATCAACGGGACGATTAGATTGGAAGAGTATGGATGATTGAGGAAGCTAGTAGAGTGGGATGAAGAAATATGGCGTTTTGGTATAGGAATATATGGTTCCGATGGTAGTAGTTTGTTTGATAACGCCATATACGAGCGATTATGGGACCCATCACTTATTTGAGTCATTGTTTTGGTAAGTGTGTGTGTAGGACAGAAAAACCGCACAACGTCACCGATTAAATCCGGTGGATCACCGATCGTCAACAGTAACAGAGACAACCGGGCATTACTTGTTTCTAAAAGCAACAACGACGATAATGAAACGGTTGTATCTCAGCGACGGATAGGATCCATGGACTGTAATTACGGTTGTAACGGCAGTTAATGTAGTTTGTTGTAAATTGTGGTTGTCTTGTGGCTTAGTTGGAACACTACGAGTAGTTGATTGAATTAACCTCTTGAAGCCTGATGAGACTAAATATATTACCATTGACAGCATCATCAATACGTTGACATCTTGATGATGCTGTCAACGTATCTACAGACGTCACATCTACGGATATCTCAGAATGTTTACAATAGGGGTATCAAATTGACCTACATCATGACATCGATCCGTTACACCCTACACGCCAAATCGTAAACAATTGGTACCTTGATCGTCATACCCATTAGGTATACACTTCAGGCACGTAAGCAGGGGAGTAACGGGATAATGACACCAACGATAGATTCTGGCCCCGAGTTTTTATGGTCTCCCATGCTCAATTGCAACATGAAAATACCCCCAGAAGCCGAGATTGGTCATGAAACGAAAACATCGTCCGTCAATGGTAATTGTCGAGAGCTTTCTGTCAGGTCCATTTCATCGTACCTTCCACAAAAACGTCCCTGCCTCGCCACGCCGTCCCGCTTAGGCTCCGATACGCCCGAAAACACGATAAAATGGGCCGAGAGGGGGATGTCGGGTACGACGGAAACCGACTCGAGGTCGCGCCCGGGTGCCCTGATTCGTGGTTACCATTCCCGAGACGTTTTTCTCGTGTTTAGCACTAGGGGTGGTCGGGGCACCATACTCTGTGTCCACCGAGACTTTCCAATGTACGAGAGAGGAACCAGACGTGCGTGTGTGGGGGTGCCAGCTCCGATTGCAGCCAATGTCCAAACAGAGAAGGGAATAGAGTGCATGGTCTCCCCTCGCCAAATTGCCAGGGCTGGTGGCTGGTTCGTCTGTGTACAATTATCCCAATGGGGTCGGGGAAAGTCGCCGGTTGCGAGCCAATGCAGCGAAGATTCCGTTGCCGATATCATCGTCGCCATCTGACATTAGGCGGCACGTCACAGTAAGGGAGGCTAAAGGCATACGAGTCACGCTTACGAGAATGCTTGAGGTAATGACAGAAGGAAATGATTAAGGGGAAGGGCAATTAAAGGGATTTATCTGAGCAATAAAAGCCTCCGCCACCACTGCGGGTTATGGGGGGACAATGGGGTCTCATTGATGGGTGCATGTCGCTTGCTTACATGTGATGGAACAATTACCGGTTTTGTTTATTGTTGTTAGAGTTAGGTTTTGTTCGATGTCGACGCCGGGCTCGTGGCCGCGGAAATGCGGGCGCCGCAACCAGTGCAGGACCCCCGCCGACGTAATACATCATTTTCCGATGGCGGTACTGGTTGCGGGCCCCGTCCATTGCTCGAGGGGGCGGTGTCGAAACTGGACACTGTGGCCGGTTGCTAGGAGCGAGGGACATCGCCAGCGAAGGGGCTAACACCTTGTCTCGGGCAGCGGACGGGAGCGGCGTTCCGCTTAGATCCGCGTGAATTTTTTTTTTTTTTTCTTTTAGATTTCCTATTTTGGAGAGGGAACGAGTCCATACGAAACTACTGGTAGTGATGGGGATACAAGTTGATCTAGGGTATTTCTTAGCATTCAATTTTCAGTTTATAAAGATAAAGTGCCGATTCACATAAAGATTAAGGTAGATGGAATGCAAATTTAAAACCGTTTTCCGTTATTTTTCTCTCTCGTTTGCCCAAATGATTATTCGCTAAATTCGACCTCTTCGTCGTCGGGCTCGTACTGGCCTTCGCCGTTGTATTCGGGCTGCAACCCCAACTTTCTCGCCGCGTCTTCGTGGCCCAAGTTGTAGGCCTTGGAGTACCACTCGTTGGGGTTACCCTGGGCCACGCCCATCTCGATCAACTCGCCCATCCAGTACATGGCGTCGGCCAGGTCGAACTCCTTGATGGCGCGGTCACACCACATCGTGGCCATCTGGGGGTTGGGGAAGGGAATGTGCTTATTAGAACCCCCCAGCCCGTTGAGGCACCACCGCAGCAACCCGAGCATGGCGTCGGGGTGGCGCTTGAATGCCAACGGCGACAGCGTCGCCTTCATGTACCAGGCAATCGACTTCAGCGGGTTGCGGGGCCGGTTGAGCTCGCCAAACTCGTAGATGTTGCCGAGCTTCACCAACCCGTACAAGCAGTTGAGCCGCGCCAGCTTGTTGTAGTAGGCCAACGCCTTGGCGTAATTAACCGGCGCCACCTCCAAGCATCGCTGGATAAAGTCGTCCTCAAACGTGAGGTCGCCGGGGTAGATGCCTTCGTAGATCTTGCCGAGCTCGTAGCACGCCAAGCCAATGACATCCTCAACTTCGTCCTTGTCCTCGTCGTTCTTGACCTTAACGTCGTCAATGTCAATGTTGGCGAGGTCCAGCAAGTAGCGAATGAACCGGCGCAGACGGATCTGGGGCACGTTAAGGTACAACATCGCCACCTTGAGGATGGCCCGGTTATACAGCAACAGCGCCGCCTCCTTGTAGTAATGCAACGCCTTGTCAAAGTCGTCGGCGTACTCGTACTCAAAGATCTCCCCCAACTTGTAGAGCAGGCGGTAGTCCAGCGGGGTGGTGTCGAGAGCCTTTTCAAACATTTCCACCGCCCCTTCGATGTTTTTATCAATGCCGTAGTCTTCGTTGTAGAGGGTCAAGTAGTCCTGCTTGAGCAAGCACCCGTGGATGTAGCACACGTCGGCGCGGATGACGTCGAAGCGGGCCTTGCCCTGGTCTTCCTTCATCAACTTGTAGAGGTGGGTCACCGCCAGCTTGACAAAGAGCGCCCGGTTGTGGTAGACCATGTCGGGCAGAATCGGCTCGCCCTTGATGTTGATAAACGAGTAGAGGTTGTAGTTGATCGCCTTCACCAACATCTTCACCCACCGCAATCTAAACTCGAGCGATTTGTTGCCGCAGGCAATGTAGTGGCGCAACTCGCAAAACTCTTCGATCTTGCGGTTGATGGTGCCGTCGTGGATGCGAGGAATCATGGTGCCGTAGCCACCGGTCAATTGCGGCGCCATCCGCAGCTGGCGGGCGCCGCCCATGAACCCGCCGGTGGGCGCCGCCGAAAGCGGCACCGGCGCCATCAGCGCTCGCAGCATCCGCATCCGCGCCAGGTCCGCCACCGTCATCAGCGCCCGGCGCAGCCCCGGCGCCTGGTCGTAGGCGGAACCAAAGTACTCGGTGGAGTACAGCATCATCGGGCTGGCGTAGAGCCCCGGCTGGTGCTGGTAGGGGTCGTACATGGGCATGGTGTTCATCGCCATCATCGGCGGCCGCTGGGGACCGGTAAACTGCTGCATCATCGGCATCGACCCCATCATCTTCAGCTTGCGCAACAGCATCCCCGTCGTCTGGGCGTCGAGCTTGTCGGGCAGGCGGTCGGCGTGCTGGGTGGTATTGGCGACGGCGGCGGCCCGGAGAGCGGCGCCGGCGTTGGCCAGCGATGGCGGCGCCACCGGCTGCGCCAGCAGCGAGCTCAGCGAGTTCTTCAGCGACACCTTGAACTTCGACAGCGCCCCCAGCTGGATGGAGTCGTACAGCGACGACAGCCCCACCGACGACTGGCGGGCGAGGCGAAGCGGCAGGTCGGTGGGAGGTCCGGGAACTGGCGGCTGGGTGGGCGACGTCGGCGCCGTGGTGGTATTGTTGGTAGTGTTGTTGGCCTTGCCAAGAGCAGCG
>JAKTSL010000112.1:0-49373 GCA_030580175.1 Diutina pseudorugosa
AGCTCAACACTTGAATCCAGTTACCCGGCTCAGGCAATGGACAACCCTAACCCTACCTTTTTACTATAAATACTTGTAATTAGCTCCTCAATAAATCAGAATCTACTTCTCAATCCTAACAAGGACCAGGACGACGAAAAAAGTAAATCTGTCGGCACAGACAGGGTTCGAACCTGCGCTCCAAATGGAACTGGAACCTGCATCCAGCGTCTTAACCTCTCGACCACTGTACCTTGGATGGACGGTTGGTTTGGTATGTCGCAGTAGTGATGGCGATGCCGAGGACACTGTGGTCAATAACGACGCCAGAATGCTTATTATGGTGCTCAATTGCAATATAAGATCATTGTAATTACTGAGGCTAGTTGTTAGGTGTCTTCTACGGCTCTGGTTCCAAGAAAAAGTCACTTTGTATTTTTCATACTGAGTGAAAACACATAAGAATATAGGATCAAGCCAATTCAAATTGTTCAATTCAACTACTTAGTCAAATGCCATCATCTACCTGATTCTACCAACCATACAACGGATACAAGTGTCTTCACGTGTGTTAATTAGGGTATTGATTTAAAACTATATACAAGTGTGTTTGCGTTCTACTTCTTGGCTGAAGCCTTCACGGTAATGACATCGCCATCTTCAACCACATACTTCTTCCCATGACGATACTGTTTCCCCTGTTGCTTGAGCTTTTGTTCGTTAAACTCTTGCTCATTCTTCAAGTCATCCCACTTATAGACCAACGACGAGATGAAGGTCTTTTGGAGATCAGTGTGAATGACACCAGCAGCTTCGGGAGCGGTGCTTCCTTGTCGTACACTCCATTGGTGGGCTTCGTTGGGTCCACAAGTATAAAACGAGATGAGACCAAGAGCATGTCTCATTTGCGACACCAAGGTGGGGATGGCCAGACCCCGACCCAATTCCGCTTCGTAAGCCGCTGCTTCGTCCTGCGGAAGCAGACTGAACTTGGATTCGGCTACTGCCAGCACCAACACCACGGGATCGGGTTTATCACCAAAGGCACTGGTTTCCACCCATTGACGAATCGGGGCCAAGTATTTCAGGTCCTGAGCAGCATAGTCTTGTTCCAGAACATTGACAAGGTATACCGTGGGCTTAGCGGTGAGAAAATTGTAGCGATTAAGCATCTCAATCTCTTCATCCAGCCACAGACCCACTTTCACCTTCTGACCATCGTACAACATGTCCATGACCCGATTCATCAACTCAAGCTCCTTCGCCGCAGTCGCCTGACCGGGTTTTTTGACCAATTTGCCGAGTCGTTCCATTGCCAGCTCGACAAATTCGAGATCCTTCAATATGAGTTCATCGGAAACAATCTCCAAATCACGCACGGGATCAACCAGAGTTTCCACATGGACAATTTCCTCATCATCAAAGCCTCGAACCACTTGGAAAATGCCGTCCACCTGGCGAATATCGTTCAAAAACTTGTTCCCAAGTCCCTGACCCAGCAGACAATTGCGGACAAGCCCGGCGATATCCCAGAGAGTGTGGGTACTAGGGACCAGTTTGGCACTGTTGTAGATGCGAGTATAATGCTCCAACATCGGTGATTCAACTTGAATGATCAGCTTTTCCGGTTCGATGGTGGCAAAGGGATAGTTAGCGGGGTTGCCGAGCTCCAGCTTGGTGATGGCCTGGAAAAGCGTCGACTTGCCGACATTAGCAAGACCCACGAGACCCAGCAGCAAGTTGTTGCTAGGACGTCCGAGCCGGGAGCAGACGACGGCTGAAGTCAGGATCCATCGCACGCCTAGCATTGTATGGTTGGTGGCCCCGGTCTTAGGAAAAGCCGTTAATACAATGTTTGATCGCTACCACTCGGTTAACATGCACGTGACTGGAATTTCACGTGACCAAGACCTAGACCCTGTCGTGGTAGTTTAGTGAAGTCTCCGGAGAATTCGATGGTCTCGCCAATGCACCATCAAAAGTCTATAGTTTAATAGCGCCAGCGTTCGTCCCACCAAGCCCCGGGCGGCGAGATGCTGCTGTGAGTCTCTGGCGAATGAACGCCGAGGAAACCTGTAAGTAATACATTTGACTCTGTGGGCGTAATGGTGCCGTTGTGGGGGAGGCCGACACGGTTTTGTGGTTCGAGGGGAGGCTGGTAACGTGGAGTTGTGGCCACCGTAGCGGTTACTTGGAAATATATTCTCGGGTATAAAAAATGAAGCAAAAAGTCAAATTAAATTAGACGACAACGATTAGGAATTAAGGTGTGAACCATAACTCTCCGGAACAACTGGGAACGTTTAACAATGCAGCGGTGCCGTGGCTAAGCGTCGTGGCTAAATTATCTCACGCAAAGTTACGGATAATTTGCCGATGATAATTGACGATGTAATTTGACCGAGTTGCTTCGAGGATATTATTGTTGATTTAATATTCCACAGATTTGCGGTCACGGATTGATGATATCGTGGTGCATATCGTGGGCATGGGATGACCCTAGAGTGGGGTTGTGGTAAAGTTGGCTTACGTAACTGGGTGGCTGGTAAAATTCATTCGACCTTGAGTTGTTCTACGGAAGAATACCTGCGGAGCGAGAGGGCTACTAATCGGAGCTGGTGAAGCCGATACCGGGGGATCTAGGCTTTGAATACGACGGAACAATTATGGTGAGGTGGAGTGTATATAGTTGGATCAATTCGGATTAATTATCCCGACGCCACCAACAAACGATCCTACCTTTTCATAGATTCTACCATATCCCAACCGTAAACTATACGAAGGATTACGTAATAAAACCTTCACGACAGCTAATTTCAATCACTTATAAATCACGGTGCGCTACACTGGTTGTTGGCTGTTGGCTTTGCATTTGTTGGCTGTTGGCACAGCATTTGATGGGTGCAAAAATGTGGTGGGTCGATCATCACCACCCCGGGCTCATAGTAGACAAAAGCCACGGACCGAGGATGTGATACTCACCTCAACAAATTAGACTATACTTGTCACCAACTCAAAACGTAACATCACATTAATCACATAACAAACTATATATCGTAAACACTCTTCAAAACAACTCAATTACTCAATTCCCTTATTCCGTGACAAAAGGTGAGACCCCGAAAAGGGTCGATTTCAAATTGGTGGCATCAAGGATTCAGGACATCTCCTCACCATGTATTCAGCGACAATGGTCAATTAAGTCTGAATAACTTGCGACTACCGGTGGAGTCGTCGCCCCAAATCGTTTGCGTCGTCGGAGTTGTCAACATCGGCTTCAACGCGAGGGAAGTGTCGGTGGACGATTGCAGTAACCACTTACGTCGATCCACTTCGGCGAGGGCGTCGTCGCGTTCCTTCAGTATTCAGGAACGTGACGCTGGAGACGAGCAATGGTGTTGTCCTTGGTCTTGATGTCATTTTCGAGGCGAGAGGTGGTTTCGTCCTAGGCCTTGTCCCTGTCCTTGTACCGGTCCCGTTGCTCCTCGAGACCACGAATCCGATCCTTGTGTTTAGTCTTAACATCGACAAGCTGGGCTTCAAGTTCAGCAATAGTCTTGCCTTCCAGATCAACGGTTCTCTTCACCGTGAGCTTGTCTTTCATCAACGCGAGCTTTACATCATTCAATTGGTCAACCTGAAACTTGAGCTCCTCAATTTTCTTCAATCATCAACTCAAACTCCAGATCCTTCTCCTCCACCTTGATTGACCATGGACTTGGGCTTTAAGTGTGTCCCCTTAGGTCATGACTTACCCCAGATTTCGCACCCAACATTCGCACACCCAAAATCAGCCGACTATCATCACTTACTCACTTCCCAACCTCCACACCCATGGCGTTGACCGACTTGCCCGACCCTGTGCTTACTCGTTTGACTCGGTTTCTCAACCAGCAGAGTCTTGTCAACTTGGCGCAAACCAACTACAAGTTCTATCCTCACTGTATCCAGCGACTCTATCGCAACCTCGTCATTACTCGAGCGCTGGCGGCTCCCGAGCTCGGCAATGCCGCTGATTATGGCGATAGTCTTGCTACGGTGGTTTATGGTTATATCCACAGAGAGGATAAGATGGTGCTGCCGTCGTCCCACCTCAAAATGCTTACGGCTCGGTTACTGGTGTTGAACACGTCGTTGGACATTAACCACGAGCTTGCGAGCTATATAGACACAATTACCATTGACCTCAATGATGATGACGTTGATGATGCCATGCTCAAACAGCTTAATCGCCTTACTCAGCGCAGAGGAGTCCAATTATCGCGTTGGGTGCTGACTAACATTACCGGACTCGAAGCTCCTACGGCGAATACGCTTACGGCGTGGACCCAGCCGCAAGTGGACGATGCTTCCGGTGGAGTCTACGTTATGGATAGCACCTTGGACGTTACCAATCTCCCGTCGCTGCTCCATACTCTCGTCCTTCCTGTGGACAATTTCACCAAATTAGCCACTGCAGCTCCCATCGATAGCATGACTGACCTCACGACATTCCGGTGGGTTTTGCATAACCATGACGATGCTGGAGACTTGCTTATCCGCATCAATTGGCGCAAAATCCGAGCATTGGAGCTTGTGATCACTGCGGGCCCGGAAACGGTGCTGGACGTGCTAGAAGTGGTGCCACCTCTCCCCAACCTTCAAAGGCTTTCTGTGGTCCAACAGAATCCTGATTATAATACTCATCGAGCCAATGAAACCTTCGATATCTCGGTATTGGGCTTCCTCACCGCAGTGGTGGCAACGCTGCCTCAACTCAAGTACTTTGCCCTTGTCCACGATGTGCCCGAACTTGGGAACTTTAGCGATGGTTACGAAGGTAATTATCTTCGTCGCAAGAGTATTTTGGGCCACCATTTGGCTCGGGTGGTCTCGCAAGCTCCGGGGACAGTAGCAGTGTGTATGCCGACATTGATGCAACTGCTCGCGTGCTACGACCAAGCGATGAACAACATGCTTTGGAACGGATGTAATTGTCGTCATTGCGCTCGCTTTTTGGGAGTTATCGACGAGTTCTTGCTCCATCATCGCTACTATCTGCCCTCGGAACAAGGATACAAAGACATCAACAGCTCCCTCCTTTTCCGCACTGTGGGAGAAGCCATGCATCACCGGTTTGTTCGCCAGCCCACCTGGCTTGGTGGTGATACCATGGTGATCATCGACGACGTGTGGGACTTTCATTTGAACCGTGGTCGTCCATTTCGGTGCTATGCCGAAAATGTCCACGATGATGGTCGCGAGCACGATGACGTCGACACTACCGAACCACTGGAGTATCACTGTCAGCAGTGGAACTCGTTGGTGTATCATCAGGGCGTTCCCAAAGCCATGGCCCATTACCTCAATACGTTAGTGGTGCTGGTGGTGAACTTGGAGCGAGACAACGCTGAGGACGAAGTGATTGGTCGGATGCTTAACGATGGTGGAGATGGCGACTTTCGCGTCAATATGGGATTGGTCCAGATGAGTGGCATTAACTATTGGGTCGGTACTGAACCCAACGGCACCCACTGCTTTGCCTACTAACGAGGGGTCAATTGACTCACACAATGATTAACTCTGTCTAATAGGCAAAAGGTGTGAGTCAATTACCACTTAGTAATGGGATATTTTGTTGTTTGGCTCGCTTAATTGAGTTTTACCGGAAATATGGCTATACCCCTGACTTCTCACCACACCGATGGGAATAACCTCCTAAAACACCCACACGCCGCATCACCGACATCATCGCTTGCTCGTCAGCTAAGCAGGGGCAGAGTGGGCCGATATGATGACGACGCCGCCCCAAGTTGGGTTTGTCAGCAATTGCCATTGGGTACCATTGTCCAAGGTGTCGTAAAACAACGGAACCTTGTTTCCCGTTATAGAGGCGCTTCCGACAAAACTAGACGACGGCCAACGACACGGAGGGTGGTCCCGAGGAAGCGGCGGCGCCTTTGCCTGCGGTCCCCCGTAGCCTAACGTCGCTGGCGAGCTTCGAGAACCTCAGGCTCGGCTACAGTTGCTCCTAAGCAATATTTTTATCTCTGGGGGGTGCGTTTGTGACCATAAACGGTTGCTGGGCAAAACCCGGTGGTGATGCCACCAACGCGGGGATTTTAATCGGTTATCACGTGGTGAGTTAACCGTCTTGTGATTATTGACTGGACCATTAACTTCATGGTAGTGATAATTGGGTTTAATCCATTTTATGGTGATTTGGTTCGATGACCTTGAGTGTATCTCAGTGGACAGTATTTTGGCATGTTTTGCCGACGGCGTTGACGATACTAGTGCGGAAGGAGATGCCGGCACCGGCGTGCCGCCCGCTGAGGTCTAGCGACGCCGTTGACGCCAGGTTCCGGCTATAGTTTCCGGCGCGCGCGCGGCAAGTGGTGCCGAGGCGGACCGGGCTACCGGGGCGGGTAGTTACCCACTTATCACCACCAGTCGCCGTACCCAGCCCCAAATCGCTGCCGATGTCAACCGAGATACTTTCGGATGCTATCTCCATAAAAATTTTCTGTTTCTTTGGCATCGGCAACTTTGATCGTATGATATTGGAAGTGAATACGAAGATATCGTGCCCGGCAGACGACAGCTTTCGCCGGAGACGACGTCCGAGAGTTAGTGCAGGAGAGGAGAGAGGACAAACACAAGAGCGGCACGAGGGAAAAACCGAGTAAATAGACCTTTTCCTAAACAAGACAGAGATCAATGACGAGCAGGGTTTAGTGGATGGAGGTCTAGACACAACCGTTGGAATGCTAAGCCCTTTTGACGAAAGAAATTTAGTTAGGGAATGACAAATATTTCAAGGTATACTGTGCCATTACGCTAGTAAAGATGGAACCGCTCCCAAACTCACGCTATTTGTTCAATCACACGAGCAATTTTATCGCTTAGCCAAGAGGTTATGTTTTTGGAGTTAGTGACCGATCGAGGGAAAAAGGTACTAAGCCATCTGGCGTTTAGCATAGCCATGGTGCACATTTCCAGATCCCCATTGTTTTTCGTTTTTGTCGTTTAATTTTTTTTTTTTTTTTTTTTTCAAGTCCCATTATAGTAGCAAGGTTAATGTTTGGCCCATTGTTCAACCGTAGCAGGAGCAGACGGTTGCTTTGGTTCTATTGTTCAAACCGTAGTCGGGGAAGTAGCCCCATATTCCCACCAACCAGTTCCGGTTACAGCATACATTACTGAGTGTTGCTCAAAACCAAAGTTTACTTAACCGGAAGTTAGTTAGTGTGTCGTTAGGACGTTTAGAGGACCTATAGCTCATGGTACAGAGACCAATTGCCATTCGGCACCACAAAGTGCAGGCGAGCCAATTGTAAGAGTGAGCCCATTTCTCGTAGTGTCATCGCCCATCTCAGCAATAGTCTCTGGCGATCTTAGGAGATGACGATGTAATATGATGAAACCCATGACGTTGAAACATGATATCAAACAACATCAAGATGAAATATCAACCAACTTCGAGATGAGATATCAACTATTCTCGAAAATACCAACTAATCTTGAGATGGGAAACCAACCAATCTCAGTTTACTGATACTTTGTGGGTATCACTTAGTCTACTGATAATTTATGTATATCACTTTTAGTTTACTTATAATTTGTGTGTATCATTTACTGATAATTTGATGGTGAACGTAGTATTAAAAGGGAATGGTTGTAAGTATTAGGTTACACAAGTCAGGGGTCCCATTAGTGTCCAATCTTTTTTCTTCGTCAAAGGCGTTCGGGGAGCGGTGCCTGGGGGGGTCTCGTTTCTATAAGGTTCGGTTCGTTATCTCGTAATAAATATTTGGGAGTCTCAAAGAGCGGCCGGCGTCAGACGTTTAGTTAGTGGACCAGCTTGGCTCGCGTCTTGTACAGGGGAAGCCGCTTGGTCTTGCCGTTGGTGTGGATGCGGTAGTGTTGCATACAGTTGTCGTGGCGGGCAAACTTGGCGTCGCAAGTGGGCCAGGGACAAGTGTGGTTGCGCTCGCCGGTATGGATGCGGTTATGGCGAGCTAAATGGCCCAGCGTAGTGAAGGAGCGGTGGCACACTTTGCACAAGTGGCGGCGCTTCAGCGGCGGCGTTTGGTGGGAGAATTCCGGCGGCGATTCCGCTGTCGGCGTCATGGGGTAGGCGGCGATGCCCGGGTGGTATAATGGCAGCGCCGGGTGGGCGGGCGCCAGCGCCGGCGCCGGCGCTGGCGCCGTAATTGACACGAGAGGCATGGTCGTGGTGGTGGTCGCTGCCGGCGCCGGCACGGGCGCTGAAACCGGCGCTGAAACCGGCGCTGACACGGGCGCTGGCGGCGCCGTGGTGGTAGCGGCCATGGCCATATGGTAACCAGTATAGTTAATGGGAATGGGCGCCGGCACCAGCGCCATCGGTGGTGGTGGCGGCGTCAGCATGACGTAGTTTTGGTGGTGAGGATGGTAGTGGTGGGGCGCCGCTGGCGGCGCCGGCGGCACGGCGGCGTAGCAGCTCACCAGCATCAGCATCGGCGCCGGCGCCGGCGCCATCATCGCCACGTCGACTTCCTCTTCTGGCGGCAGCGGCGGCAACACCAGGCGGAAGTCTTTAGGTAAAGGGATCAGCGTCACTAGCTCCGAAAACAGCGGGAGCGGCGGCGGCATGGGGAGGCTTCTCGGCTCAACGATGTACATGGAGATCGGCAATAACTGGAGGAGGGCAAAGCACGAACGGGGCTAGTTAACAAACAGTTAACAAATTGTAGTTAACCAAGGGTAAATGGGAATAAAACAGTAGTGCAAGTGTTTCAGAGGGACACAAGCGTTCTGTGGAGCACAAGTGTTTCAGGGGTACAAGCACAAGGTTTAACGGCACACGGTTAAAGGGTCAATAAAAGGGCAACCCTGGCTCTAATCACAACTGGGGGGAAGTTGGCTTTTGGCGGTGGCAAATATGAAACAGGGGCTGGGTTTCAGCAGTACCTTAACAAATGAGCGCTGGAGGAAATCTTGGAGCGAAAGGGGGGGATGGTGACGATATATATATATATATATGCTGTGACCCCACTTCGACCCGAGTGGGCTAGCCAAGCGGCTGCCTGGCGTGGTGCATGAAAAATAATTGTAACCGATGGCGAACAAACACCACCTGATGCGTCGGGAAAAATACCTGCAAATCCTGGATGATATTATGGTTATTTTTTAGGACGTCGCTCGCCGCGGGGGGCGGGTTTGGTGGGTGGAGCCTAAATAATACGCGAGATTATTTGGTTGCACTGACACCGACTCTCAGACGTCGGTGGCGACGTCGGTGGCATCGCCATGGCGAAGGGAACCCCAAAAAAAAAAAAAAAAAACGGAGGTTATTATTACCACTAGTTATTATCAACGATAGTGGCTTGGATACCCGTCGTAGACTGTAGTAAGCCCGTCGTTGGTCGGTGGGTATTGTGTGGTCAACAAAGTGGTAACCAGGTCAGTTAAAGACGACAACACACCCAGCAAGTGGCTGGTGAAGTGTAACAGGACCATATGTCGACGTGGCGACCACTATGGGTTGGAACGTGGTCACCGTGGTCGCCGTGATGGGTACCGTGTCGCAGCCATTGTTTGGTGGGGTGACGGTACGCTCCCATGCTGGTGGGGTGCGTGTAGTGAATGGTGTTTCGGCGTAGCTGGGGTTTTGCTGTGTGTGTGTGTGTGTATGTTATTGTGTGTATGTTTCTGTGTGTGTATGTTTTTGGTGTGGGTGAGTAAGGTGCCATTACGACCCTGGGCTTTTACCCCTGGACGGTGTGTGTGTGAATCATGCTGACCGGTAAGGGGAGCCGACCCAGAGAGATCCGTCGAGTGGGGGATCCGTAGTGGGGGCGAGACTGTTGTATAGTGATAGTAAGTAAGTGATGGTGGTTGCTGGTGGTATCGATGCGGTATCGGTGTATGTTTCAGCCAAAGAAAAAATTGTTTCTGTTTCCGCTACACCCACATCGGTATGTGGGAATTGGCCGAGGTGGGTGCGAGTGAGAGGTGGGGTGTAGTAGTGCCTATGAGGGGAAAAGGGTACACACATACACAGTAGAATAAAAAATTCTCGACAATCGAGAATGTCGTCACGTGACCGGTTATGCGGCCCCGAACCCTTTGTCGGAGGAATAACCACAGAGATATAAATATATTATAGGGTGGGATAGAGTTTTAATGTCTTCATCACGGGTATCATCGTCTGTGGTTTACCCCATAATCGTATCAGATCGTGCTCGCTGTTGATTCCGCCTAAAATGCTTCGATGATATATATCACCAAGCGCAATCACGGGTATAGACCGACACTTTTGTTCTAAAGATATCTCTGCCATATCCCCCCCATTCGTTCCCAACCTCTCTTGTTCCCACCGACTAAGTGTCTCAATGGAGTAAGCCATTTCAAAAAAAAAAAAAAAAAGACCCGTGCTGCAATGATATTTCCCAAATCGATTGACAACGCCGGAGACAGGGTCGAGTGGACACGACAACAATCCCATAAAAGAAAAAACCATACAAAAAAAAAAGGAATTTATCGTGGAGAGTGGGGTGGCGTTGAGGCAGATTCATCACAAATCTCGATACCACCAAATTTCGATAACCGTTAAATCCCGATAACCGTTGGATGTCGATAACCGTGGATCTAAAGCCGTTAATTGGACATTAGGGAATGGTAACCCCACGTTCCAGCATCGTCACTCCAAAACACTCCCACCCCACACAAGCCAGCCCATCATCGATGATCGCTGCTTGTGCTGCTGTGTCTCCGTGCGTCGCAGCGATAGAGCGATGCCGGCTCGCCGGGTCCCCTCAGGGTTACGCAGCCCGCGGCCTCGGTGGTTAATTAATTATGCGAGATAGCGGTTGCCAACTGCATTCCTCGTTGCCAACTGCATTCCCCAGTTGACGACGGCATTCTCCAGAAATAATAACACCACACACAACCCTTATCCCGCCAGCCGGATCACCAGCCGATCCCCCAGCGGAGTGCCAGCCCCGGACAAGAGGGGGTGCCCAGATGACAATCGCTTGTTCACCAGACAACCACCACCAAATTCCTAACCCATCATCCCTTGTCCCCAGTGTTATGAGACTCTTTCATCATCGTCCAGCCCTTCTTTCCTTCTCAGCCTCGATGGTGGCGTCAACTCCCACCTCTTCCATCCAACCACTCAACCACCACAATGTCTATGACTACACCACTATCAAATCCCTGTTATTGTCCCCTTGGTTTATTTATCAGTGTCTTCCGTTTCCTCCTTTACGGTAATCTCTTACAATTATTCTACGGTCTTTTTTTCTTCCGTAGCTATCATGAGTGGGGGGACCCGTACGTGGGGGGACGACCTCAACGCATGGCTTAAACCCCAAAGCGGTTTGTGAGCCGTCGATGTCTCCGACTAACACCTGTTTCGTCCGTCGTGTGGAGCCGGAAATAGTGGCTCCCACCGCCGGTGTCGGCAGCCATAACAATCGCCGCTGATATTTTGTCGGCCCGGAGCCATTGTCTAGACCTGTTCGTCTAGCGACACAAACATCGATCGTATATGGGTCCACCTCCCCCGACCAACAAAGTGTCACGATTGAGGTGGACGAATGCACCCCCATCCCTGAGTAATGCCGGTGGTTCCCCTGTCAATTCTAGCCCTTCGTCGGCACCGGTTGGCTCCCCATGGCGGCGATTTCGGAACCCCCTGGGTCCCCTTCTCCACCCCCTCGGACCCCTCACCACCGTCTACCTCCTATGGCATCCTCTGGCATTCTCTAGCTTCTTTTCAATGCCTTGACTACGCCTGGTTTACGCCTGGTTTACGCCTGGTTTAACCCATACGGTACCGGTCCAAATAAACTACAAACACCACGGCGACCCGAGGGGGTGTACACAAGCAAACATGCTCCAGCCCCATCGGGGTTATCCCGATAGTCGCTGATGCATCGTGTGCTGATTACCCTACATATCGCCGTGTCCTAGCTAGGTCGACAAGGTCCCTGGCGACCCGATTGAGGCTGGCACTACTGACAGTGAAAATTTTTGCAACACAAGGGTTATCTCGTCGTCCAGGAGGCCGGTATTGTTCAAAGCTTATCTCGACCCCACTAACCGAAAAACCGTTGGCAAAAGAAAAACCCGCCGCTTGCATTTACCCAATACGTCGACCAATTAGCCGATCGCTAGCTCATTGGCTGGCTCATTGGCCCAGCTGGCTCAGCTGGCTCGATACCCACTTTCTTCTCTGCTTAGTGAAGAAAGACATTACCATAAGGCGAGTGAGACATACAGCCATACTGACACCGTCAGACCCTTACAGCTCGGTACCGGTACCGGTACCGGCACTCGCTATGTCACGTGACATGGTACCCACCGACCAGCCGCTACGAAATTTCACGTTTGACCCGCGGGTTTATACCCACATATACCCCCAAACCCCGTGCCATGTCTCCCACCCGCCAGGCAATTCGGCACATTTCCATTACCAAAAACACCTTCAAGCCGCCGTTCGTGCCGTTGGTGTCGGAGACCGGGTTTGCCGGCGCCATCGGCAACACCCCCATGCTCAAGTTGCCGCGGATCTCCGAGCTGGTGGGACGTAACATCTACGCCAAAGCCGAGTTCCTCAACCCAGGAGGTCTGATTAAGGACCGGGCGGCGTTGTACGTGGTCAAGGACGCTGAAGATAAAGGGTTGATTGGTCCTGGCGGCACCGTTGTCGAAGGGACTGCCGGTAACACCGGTATTGGTCTTGCCCACATCTGTCGGGCTCGTGGCTACAACTGTGTCATCTACATGCCCAATACTCAGTCCCAGGCGAAGATGGACACCCTCCGGTTGTTGGGAGCCGAAGTCCACCCGGTGCCAGTAGTGCCGTTTTCCGACCCGATGAACTTTAACCACCAGGCCAAGCGCCACGCCGAGTCGATGGACAACGCCGTGTGGACCGACCAGTTCGACAACTTGGCCAACCGCCAGGCTCACTTGGAAACTACGGGGCCCGAGATCTGGGCTCAGCTCGACGGTAAGGTCGATGCTTTCACTTGTGCCACCGGTACTGGGGGTACTTTTGCTGGTATTACTCACTACCTTAAGGACATCAGCGATGGTCGCACCATGTGTGTGTTGGCTGATCCTCCTGGGGCTGCCATCTACTCGTTCATCAAGACCGGCGAGCTTAAGCTGGAAGGGTCGTCGTTCACCGAAGGCATTGGCCAGGGGAGAATCACCAACAACTTGGCTGCCGACCTCGATCTTGTTGACGACGCCATCCAGGTGCCCGATGAAGACTCCATCGTCATGGCCTACCGGTTGTTGGACGAAGAAGGGTTGTACATTGGTGGTACTGGTGGTCTTAACGTGGCGGCAGCGGTTAAGGTGGCTCAAGACTTGCCCGAAGGGTCGAACGTGGTGACGTTGCTTCCCGACACTGCCCACAAGTACGTGCACAAGATGTTCTCCAAGCTGTTCTTGAAGGACAAGGGGTTGTACGACGCCATCCCCGACCACTTGAAGAAGTACGCCATCCTCGATTAGACCACCTAAAAATCCTGTAATTAACCCCCGACACCTTGTCACCAAAAATAAACATTATTCAGATTATTTGGTACCTTAGAATTCCAGCCAATCTTAAATGACATCATACTTTATGCTTTGTAAATTACCAGTTTTCATTCATAGCGATAACGGCTGTGATGCTCCATAGTATATGATTACTATTTGCTACTGTTTCTACAGTCTCAACTGTTCTCATGATTTCTTCGTTGATTCTCTGATTTATAAAGAGGTACATTCACTTGGATCTTGAACGTACCCCTTACACGATGACAGGGTGGGATTCACTTGGAACTTGCAGAAAAAACCGTTTACAAGTTGACAGAATATATTCACTTGAATCTCGGAGAAATACCCCTTACTTGAAAGAAGGATTCACTTGGATCTCGGAGAAATACCCCTTACAAGATGAAAAGGTAGATTTACTTTGATTTTGGGGGATACCCCTTACAAGATTGGGTTTCATCATATAATTAGAAACTTGTAAATTGATAATCAGTAAAACCCCAATAAGTCACACCAAGTGTACAAAAGCTTCATCGTTAACTCCAAGCTAATATTACCGCTTACTTGTTAATTCACACAAAATGCCTACAAAAATAACCCCCAAAGATTTAGCTTTTTATTGGAGCATGACTTTCAAATAGGCCACTCTACTGAGACGACAGAGTGTAAGAATGCCAGTTAGACGAGAACAACTTTTCCTGTTTTCTTCAGTTGAGAAAATACCTCCATTGTTGCTGTCTCCTCCTCCTTAAATGTCACGCTCCGCTCAGTATTATTATTATCACAAATCCGCCATTGCTTTAGGGCAACAGGGCTCTTTACTGTGAAAAAAACGTCTTTAACGGTTTCGGGTCATCGCTACCTTAGAGGGTACCACACCCTTTTTTTTTCAGTTTTCCTGGCCCCTAACCATCAAAGTTACCTTAAATGCCAATTAAGTGTCTAAGGCCTATCCGTGCGTTCAAGGTGGCAGCGGACATCCCTTGATTTATCCCCATCCCCACATACAGTTCTAGTCCCTGTCTTTTGTTTGCTGGTTTCTCTTTAAACTTCATCACTCCCTCTATACTAGATGTTCAAGTCAAAACACTAAAATAAAACTTAGTGGGGAAAAAACGGACAAAACGAAAAAGCTTCGGTTGCTCTGGATCGTATACGGGTCCCAGTGGAGAGGTTTTTCACGTCGATAATAATCTTTCTGGTTCAAACACACATGCTTGACGACAGCGACCGGGAGGCAATGCTCCAGTGTTTGAGGTTATTGGTCGAGGGAAGGTCAATGCGATGAAAGGGTGACGACAAGGGCCTAGACGTTATGTCCACCGGAAACCATTTGCCGACGACACTATCCTATTATGAGCCTTTTACCACAAAAAAAAAAAGACCGGACTTAACCGTTTAGTTTAACTACCGTCAAACTATCAGGCTAACCGATCGGTATTACAACAATAGTGGTTGTACTTGTGGTAGTACTTGTGATAGTACTTGTGGTGGTGGTTGTGATAGTGGTTGTGGTAATGGCAAATGCAAATGGGAGCAAAAGGGGTAGGATCAGAGTAAAACGTTAGGTCCCATTCATTAGTGTCATAGAGAGCATATACTCGTGTGTCAAAAAAGGTAAACATCAGGCATTGTGCAAAGACAATCCCTGAGCATTGTGTAAGGTCAAGTTTTATAAGAGCAACAGGCACCGGTTTTCCTTCAGCGTCAACATGTGGTCGTCCAACCACTTTTTCCCCACGCAGTGGAGACCACAGCCACAGGTGCCCAAGTGCTCCAACTTGTCGCTCAAATTGTGCATTTGTTTGATCTTGGGGTCGTCAAACTTGAAATGTCGGTTAAGCAAGTGTTTCTTGAAATCGTAGGGTCGATTAAACCGTCCCAGCTTGTGGCTGCACTTGCCGAGAGCATGGAACATACACACGAACCGGGGGTTTTCCTGGTGGGTGCGACGGTGACGAGCCATATCTCGGGTGATTTTACGGCCACACGTCGTACAGAGCTTGGGGTCAACGAAAGTGACGTCGACCATCGGTGCCATGAAATCGGGGTTCAGATTAATCATGGTGGTAGTACCACAATAAGGAAGCGGCCCTTGTTGCTGTGGTAGTGGAGGTCCTGATGCCAGTGACTGAGACCCACCTGTATGGGGTTCCAGCGACGTTGCTGACGATGAACTCGCCGTAGACGGTCGTTGTAGTCGCTTAGGCGCGCCCGGAGGAGAGCCACTAGCTCCCGTCAGCGACGGCAGCGTCAGCGATGGTGCTGCTGCTGTCGAGGTGGTGGAAGCCGCCAGGGCTGCCGCCAGAGTGGTCGTGGTAGAACCAGGATTAACGCCATCGCTACGAGACGGTGCTGAAGGCGACGATTGTCCTTGTGATGGTCCTTGACCTTGAGATGGTCCTTGACCTTGTGGTAGTCCGTGAGGAGGAGGCTGAGGTAGACCTTGAGATTGGCCAGCATTAGGAGGAGGTCCTGGTGGTGGAGGTCCGGGAGCCATCGATGGTGGCATCACTTCCCACCCCCGGATGGGCTCACCAGCCTCAGAAGCTGTTGCGACGTTTGGGTGGTCATTAGTGTAATAATAGATCGGTGGTTGGGCTGGTTGGGGCGGCGCCGGCGCCGCTTCGTAGAGCTGGGAGTATTGGGGATAAAGCGGCGGGCCCACCATCGCTACCGGTGGCTGGAACAGGTAGTCGAAATGCGGTGGCATCTGGGCACCAAGCTGGGTTTCTCGCGGCACCATTGTCGCCAATTCGTCACCTCCAGCAGGTTTAACACCGTAATCGAGGTCGTAGCCTGGTTGGTGGTGGTGAGGTGGTGGTGGTTTGAAATGGCCATCAGGAGTACCGTCAGCAGTTGAGTAGGTGGACGGCCGATCCCGCTGGGGACGTCGCAGCGGCGACGAGGCATTGAGGGTCATGGGACGACTTGGAGGGGGTTGGTGGTTGGTTTGAGTCAACAGTCAAGATAATCGCTCCGGTTTGATCACTGCGCGCGAGAGGGGGATAATAACTACATTAGGTTCAACGCCCGAGCAATGCAGCCGAGCGGCGCCAACCGGAGGCGAGCGGTACCGAAGATTGGGGACAACTCCGAGGCATTATTGGTGTTGTGGGTGGTTTTTTTTTCTCTTTGCTTTGACAAGAGAAATTTGTGGTTGGTTGGTTGGTTGGTCGATTCCAGTCGAGGGTGGGTTCTTGCTCCAAACCCCATTTGGGGGGTGACGGTAGCGCCGTGTCGCGGGAGGTGACGATAACGTGACGTTCCGCCTTAGCGGTTTGTCGGACATAAGCCGAAGTCTCGGTCGCCAGGGCTTGTAGCCAGTGCGCCGACGCTGGTCCGTTACGGCGGCATCGGGACGCCATCGCTTGGCCATCGGGCCCAGGGGGACATATGGGGTGGTGATGTGTTTAAAACACTTCTAGCTGTTAGTGGTCAATAAAACACCAAGTGATTGGTTGGGGTTGGTGGTGGTAGCGTGTGGTGGTGGTGGCTGGGACAGAGAGGCTTAGGTGGAGGGGACGGCGCATCGTCTATGACGCAACCATCGCTGATCTTACACTATGTCACCGAAAGACGATCGTACCGGAGAAAAAAACCGTGCGGATGCCAGGGTATTTATAGATGGGCAAAAAGGGGGGGTTTCGACTTGTGTTTCAACCCCTGTGTCAACTCGTGTGTCAATTTATGTTTAACCGTAAGAATTGAAACATGGGGCTACTTGGTAATTGGGTTGTTCTCGGGGTTTACGGTTCATTGTTCCTTGTTCATGCGACACTAACCTTATCGTCGCCACTATGCTTTGACTTCCACACCTATTAATCCCACGTCAATGGCAACTATCACGGTTGGAGATGGCATTGCTAGTGTGTTAACCATTGACTCCTGCTAATGCTTTTGGAAGAGGACAGTCCAATTCTTAAAGCGCCGCTGTCAAACTGACATTACGATCGCCGCCTATCTTGACGGTTGAGACACCACGATCCCGCCTATCTTGACGAAACAGACACTAATCGGTATTTACTGTCGTGTTGTTTACATCAAAGTCTACTCCAACCTCAATGGCGTCACAAACCCCCACCCATTCCATTAAAACCAGGTATATTGCTCAATCATACCACCTGGGTCATTATGTGGGACATTGACACCAGCTTTGTGGTTGCTAATGACAGCGACATGCCATCAATGAAAATGACAGCGACATATTTTCCCATTTACCACCAACCACTACTACCACTTATTATTGTTGCAGCCAGTTTAGTCGCACACTACCATTGTTTTTTTTCTCGCTCAATTTTTCACTTTTCATCACCGAGCGAACCCCCAACTGACTAGGCCTACAAACCCCATACCGTTACCTAATTGTCGGCTAAAAATCCCACCATCCTAAGTCTTGTACCCTAACTTCTGAACCTCTGCTAAAACCTACGCCGTATCCCAGCAGCCACAAGCCACCTCCCCAGCCTCCCAGTCTCACCAACGGTCTCATCGCATTTTTTCTTGCCACCTCCAGCCGCTGATCCACACCATCATACCCAACTGCATTGTCCCCGCTGCCATGGAGTCCCAGCTACAGCAGGCGGTGGAGATTGCCCTCCTGGGAACGCTGGACCCGCTGCTCAAGCAGCAGGCGATGGAGTACTGCGAGGAAGTCAAGCGCCTGGACCAGGGCTACGCCGCCGCCGTCGCCATCCTCGCCCAGCCACTGCCGCCGATGGCGCTCCAGTTCTTCGTGTACCAGGTGCTCGAAAGCCACATTGATCGCTTGGATGCCGAAGCCTTACTCAAACTATACCACTCGCTCCGAGCCCACCTCGCCCAGCGGCTCGACGTCACCAACGACGATCCTGCCTATTTAAAGAACAAGTTGGCGCTGTTGTTTGCCGACTTGTTCTGCAAACTTTACCTCCAACACCACCCCCAGTTCCTTAGTGACTGGCTCGAAGTGTACGCCACGGGAAAGCCCCGGGCCGTCGACTACTACACGCGGACGTTGCTTGCCATCCACCTGGAGATCGGCGACAAGTTCATTCTGCGGCTGCGACCGAACCAGGAGCTTATCGGCTTGCTTAAGGACCAGATCCGCACCATGGACATGGACCGGTTGGTGGCGCTGTGGCACGATATCCTCCAGGGCGGTCCCGGGCGCTGGCCCGACGACGTCATCGTCAACACCCTCGACATCGTCGGGCTGTACGTGCTGTGGATGGAGATTTCATTATTTGTCAAGCCCGAGGTCGTCACCACCATTTTTGACTACCTCCGAGTCCATAGCGCCCGCAACCAGTGCTGTCTCTGCGTGCTGGAGATTGTCGCCAAGAAGATGAAGCCGTCGGCCAAGTTGGAGTTGGTGGCCATGCTCGACTTGACCACCACCTTGAACCTGATTGGCGTCGACGATAACCAGGACGTCACCTTTATGGAGAACTTGGGCCACCTCATCAACCAAATGGGGTTGGAACTCGTTGGCTGTATCGATAACCTGCCGGAATTGATGGAGCAAGTGCAGCCGCACTTGTACAAGATGTGGCCGCTTGCTCTCTTCCTTTTAGGCCATGAATACGACGACGTCACCCAACAGGTGTTTCCGTTTATCCAGGCATTTTTGGTGCTGGCCAAGAAGCAGCCGGCCCTCCAGGACCGCCAGTTGCTTCTGGAGCTCCTTAATAAGGTGGTGCTCAAAATGAAGTATGACGACGACGACGATGGCGACGGTGATGACGATGGCCTCTTCCACGAGGTGCGGAGCAAGCTCAAGACGTTCCAGGACTCGATCGCGATGATCTCGCCGGCGCTCTACATCGAGGCTCTCCCCATTGTCATCAACGAGCTGTTGTTTGCTTCCCAGGACGACTGGCGCAAGGCCGAGCTCGGTCTCTACCAACTCACTAATTACGGCGACCTGCTCCGCACCAACGGGCTTGGTCTCACCGCCGTCACCGAGCTGCCAGCGTACTACGGCTACCGCGAGTTCATGGTGCGTCTCATCCATCTGGACTTGATCGTGCAAGTGCGCCACCCCAAGGTCCAGTTGGCGTTTTTCGACATTGTCGTCAAGCACTTTGCCTTTTTGCATGCCCTGCCCAAGGAACGGCCGGGGCTCATCACTCGGGTGTTGGAGATCTTCATGCTGGACGTCGCCGTGTTCAGCCCCGACACCAAGGTCCGCTTGCGGGCGTGGTACTGTTTCTACCGCTTCCTCAAGACCACCAAGCCCACGGGAGTAACGGCGCTGTTTGTCGAGGAGTTGACCGTGAAATTGCTGCCACTCCTTAAGATCGAGGCGGTGCCCCTCGAAGAAAACCAGGTCAATCTGACGTTCCTGGGCCAGCTATACCTCATGGAGCTGGTGGCGCTTCTCACGGCGCTCCTTGGTTCCCACCAAGTGCTGGAAAAGGTAGCGTTACTCAACCACGTGTTGGGTCCGCTCTTTGCCGACCTCGAAGCCTGTGTCGCTCGCGGTGACGACATGGCAGCCCTCCAAGCCCAAGACGACATTGTTGCCATCGGTACTGTCGCTAAGGGCTACGATGACGGTCAAGGAGACAACGCTCCCGACAGCGTCATTGCCAAGTTTGGCGACGCTGCTCTGGCCATCACCATTACCCTCGAACGGATGCCCAAGCACCAAGGCGTTCGTAACGCCGCGCGGATGACGTTTCTGCGGCTATTGCCGATCTTGCGGGGCCAGATCACGGCGCCGTTGCTGAAGCTCGTGGCGGTGATTGTTGGAGCGGCCGATCTCGAGCTCTTGGAGCTCCTGGACTTCTTGCTGTTCTTGGGGCAATTGTCCCATGCGTTCAAAAAGAACCCCGAGCTCTACTCGTTGCTCAACAACGTGCTTCTGCCGGTGTTTGACAAGGTGTTGCTGATGACCAAGGCCAGCGACGACGACGCCCTCATTGCCGACGTCCACCGCGACAAGCACACGTTGAAGCGGCTGTTGGTGCTGTTGCTTCTGGGGCTTGTGCTCAACCACCAGGCGCTGTTGTTGGTGCTGGAGCTGAACAAACAGGAGTTCCCCGTGGTGTTGGAAGCGCTCTTGGAGTGGGCCCGCGACGTTGCTGGGGACGGTAATACGGCCAAGATGGCCATTACTCAGGTGGCCAACTTGGTGCAGATCTTTGGCGGCGCTGGCGGTAGTCTTGACGATAAGGCCGACCCGGGAGCGGCGCTGTTAGCTCCCTTAGATGGCATTGACCAGTTCTTGATGGAACGGGTGACAACGCTTTCGTTCGAGGTGCCGTTTCTGGCGACGTTTAATGCCGACGACGCTCAGCACCGGTTGGTGGCGCAAGAAATTGCGTTCTTGCTCAAGCTGATGTACGACAAGCGGGGCGACGACTACCTTGGGTGGTTGCGCAACTACTTGGGCAACATGGGGCTTGCGCTGGAGTACACCGACGACTTGTGTGTCAACTTGGCCAAGAGCGACGTCAAGGGGTTCAAGAAGTACTTTGTCACCTTTGTGCGTCAATTAAAGTAAGGCGTTAAGCTCGTCACATACCAAAAATCATTAAAAAAGTGCATATAGAAGTCATTTGGGGTGTAAGCATGTTAATAGGAAAAAGAAACACCGGTTTATAACGGGAGGTTATTGTTGGAGAGAATACCCCAATGAACAACTATACAGTGAAGACATCGAACATAGATTATGGCCATTTCCATTACTAAGTCGTATTAATCACTTAATATTAATATGATATGATAGAATCAAAGTCTGTCACAGTTGATATAGTCTTTTAGTGACTTCTCCCAACTTGGCGTTCACAACATGATCCTGTAAAATTGAGAGAGATCATAGTTAATATGATGTAAAAGACTCAGTTAATTTTTGACCATGGTCGTTTTAACCCAAATCATTATCTTACCTAACGTGAATGCTTTCTATTCTATTTGCGTTAATTCTACTAATTTATTCATGTCTCTATCATCGTCATCAGCCACTCATCTCTACATTAATAGTCCCGTATAACTAGCCATTTGTATCCAACACTACTAGTCATTTTTGAACAAAAACACATACACAAGTTACTCGTTTAAATCTCCATCATTGGTTTCATCACTAGTTTCATCGTCCCAGGTTTTTTCCTTAGGTCGTCATCGTCTCCTCCCACCTCCCTTCGGTCGGGTGGCTCATCGCGCATCTCATCGCACCCATCTCCGTTTCCTCCAACCCATCCTTCGAACCCCATCCCTTCCCCTCCACCTCCCCACAAACAACAACAATCCCATCAGTCATGGCAGCTGATCACGACAGACAAGTTGCTGCTCCTGATGCCGAGGAACTCGAGCTTACGCGGCTCGTGTTTGGCGACACCGAAGGGTTCCACGCTAACCTCGCCAAGATCGATTCCCTCTATACCGATGGCGACGACATCGACGGCTACTCCAGTGCTAGTACTGAACTGAGTGATGACGACGATGATGATGAACCTCTCCAAGACGACGATTTGTTCGTGATTGACGATGAAGCCGCTGAAGGAGTCGATGCGATGGATGTTGATAGCGATGCCACTTCCAGCGATAGTGACGACGCCTGGGCTGATTCTGATGACGAACGTGTCACCGTGCACTTGACCCAGCTGGCCAAGCTCAAAAAACTCCGCAAATACGACGACGATAACGTCATTGGTGGTCGCAGCTATCTCCACCGGCTTCGAAGCCAATTCGAGCGCATCTATCCTCGCCCCCAGTGGGTGGAAGAATGGGAAACTCACGCTGATAATGTTAACAGTCTGGACGAAGACAATGACGATGATGGCAAGCCCAAATCGCGGGATTTGGCTGCAGTGTTACAACTGCTGGTGCTGTACTTGACCAAGACCAAACCCAAGCTCATGCTGGCTAACCACCTTGCCATTGTCCGCTTGAAAGATGCTAATGCTCAGAGACGGTCCAAGGGGTCAATTCAGGCCGTGGACTTCCATCCTACGCATCCGCTTTTACTTACGGCTGGATTCGATAAAACCATTAGAGTGTACCACATCGATGGCGAACACAACCCGTTCATCACCTCCGTGTTTTTTAGGGATAGTACCCTTACTCTGTGTCAGTTTTCGCCTCGAGGCGACGACACCATGATCTACGCTGGTGGTCGGCGAAAGTATATGAACCGCTGGGACGTCACCCTGGGAGAAGTAGAGAAGATTCTGAGACTTTACGGACACGAAGCCAACCAGGAGACGATGGAGTACTTTAAATTGCTGCCAAAGGGGTCGTTTATTGGTCTCAAGGGCGATAATGGCTGGGTCAACTTACTCAATCCTCTGGGGCAATGGGCGCGTGGAATGAAGATCGAAGGCAAAGTAAGTGACCTTGCCTTTGCCCACGATGAACTGCGGGTGCTTATTGCCTCGACTGCGGGCGATATGTGGGAATTTGCTCTTAATCAAGCCGCGGGAGCTAAGGGCGTAAACATCAACCAGCCGGTGCGCAAATGGCACGACGATGGTGTCAACGTCACCTGCATTGCCTACGGTGGTCCCCGGGACCGGTGGTTAGCTGTAGGTACTCAGCTGGGGATCGTTAACATCTACGATCGGGCCAAGTTGGAAGCGGCCATTGACGCTGGTACCACCACTCCCAAACCGCTTAAAGCCGTGGGAAACATTGTCTATCCCATTCTGACGCTTGAGTTCTCTCCTGACGGCCAGATGTTGGTGATTGCCTCGAGAGGCAAGCGGGATCTCTTGCGAATAGTCCACTTGCCACTGGCACGAGTATTCCCCAACTGGCCGACGCTGGGGACGCCGTTGGGGAAAGTGACCGCAGTCAAGTTTGCTCCCGACAACAGCATGTTGGCCATTGCCAACGAACAGGCCCGGGTGACGTTGTGGCGTCTCACCCATTATTAGTCGACTAGCACTTGGCCCTTTACAGAGACTATCATATAGCTCTTTGCGGAGAGTACCTTTACGTTATCTACATATAATTCACAATCGTAACTTTCCTAAGTCTTTATCGTTTTCTTTTCTCGTTCTGAATTCGATGTACTTTGCTAATAGTAGTGATAGTATTGTACTTTGTTAATGGTAATTTACTTTGCTAATGGTAATCACAATCACTTGATTTATAGTGGTTACAACATGATTAGGTCGGGTTTAAGTGGTATAGATCATCACCAACGGTTTTACTCAATTATTTAAGGTTGAAAAGTCTCGAACTAAAACCTATCCGTGGTTTGTAGTCAACAAAATTGTATGAGCGTTGGTAAGGGTACACCATCTTTATAATCGTTAGTAATTGAGATCGTGTCGGACTAGTTGCTGACAACTAACAAGTCAGGGTACTCACCAATAATCTAACGATTTGTGAGTATTTTGATATTTTGGTCCATGCCAGAAGTTTGTGTGCGACAATTGCCGACCTTACCAGATCTACGGCTAACTCACACTCACACATATCTCGGTTAAATGAACCGCCGAGAACATCACTTACGATCTCGTTGATCGACCACATATTTTCGTCACCAACCACTACTGGGTCCAACCAACGTCATTAGGAGAAATTTCCAGTATATTTTGTATATTTTCCTCCGTCAGGATGGGCCGAGACGAGATCGTAGCGACTTTCGGTTGCGGTAACGCAAACGCATGCTTAATGACTACAGGAGCGACCCAACCGTTACACGATATAATCGAGGCAAGCAAGGACCACTTTTCTGTCGGCTAGGTTATTATCGCCACAATCACATCCGCAAAAATCACCCCATTTGCCAGGGACAGCCATCATTCTCGGCAAATGGGGTGGGTTTGTGTAAACAAAAAAAAACGTGAGGCATTGAGGCATCGAGGACATGGAGGCATGGAGGCTTTCGTGATGCAATTTTTTGCAATTTGTCGTGCCATCGTCTTATTCAGTTCTCGCTAATACCGACAGATGGGGATGTGGTGATGTGTAACCATTCTATTGCAGCACGCTTGGGATTTTTCATTAATTTCTTTTTTCTGTTTTTATCTGTTGTTATCTGTCGATTTCGAGATGATCTTACCGAGCGTGTGGGTTAGTAGTTGGCGATGGCTAGCGACAGTAGCAGCCAGGTTGGTCGCTGCGACTCGTCTCCTCATAGGGTAATATAGCCGACTGGCACCGTAAGCTCCGGAGGAGGCACTAAGCGAGATGCATAACCGTTCAACACAGAACCCCTACTAGCGGTTAGTCGCAACCGACACCAACCCAAAATTTCGTGGTCTCCGGAAACGGGGTCCGGGGTGCCGAAAAAGGTTAACGGTGCCTGCCGATTAGTGACCGTTGAGGGGCACTACCCTTGACCATGCACGCGCGGTGCGGGAAAGTCACTGGTTAGGGAGCCCGGGGAACTTTTCATACATGTGTGTCTGTAAACGGTACACCGTAAGTGTGCCGATGGCATAGCGTCGGCCAACGGGCGCCCCTGTCTCCGTTTGTGGTACATGCACCGGCATTGACCGGCATTGACCGGCATAGGGGACGGGCAACCGCCGAAACGCCGATGGGTAGACGGTGGCGGGCGAGGGGTGGGCAGCTCTGGCTTAGTAAGCGGAAGCTGGTTACCCAAACGGTCAACAAGGTTAATGGAGACCGGCGCCTCCCCCGGAGTTTTGTTGCCGACAGCCACGGCAGGCGAATACGACGGCAGCGGCTGCCGGCGGCTGATTGGGGACGATGGTGGCCCGAATTCAGGGGATGGGGCGATGTTGGTGGTAGCCTTTGTTAGGTGTTTTTTTCATCAAGTGTATCAGGTGTCGTTTGGTCTTGTGTTTCATGTAGTGTTTTACCCATTGTTTGAGAGAATGGAGGTGTATTGGTGGTGATATAGGTTTTCCCAGCGTAGTTCTTTGTGGCAATGGCGTGGTTTTACTATGATTGTTAGTGGTATAGTCATTGTTAGTGAAAAATCTTTTTTCCCTGGTGCGCGCGCGGATCCAGGGTGGCCTTCGAATCAACCAGTTTTCATTCCCCGTTAACAACCATCGACCATGGGTAGATTTATTGGTGCTCCGTAAGTGGTGATGCTTCCAACGATGACTTTTTTTTGACATATACTAACCGGTTTAGGAGAGGGCAGACGCGTTACAGAGACCCGGTGACCCACCAGATGACCCCGGCGTTGTACCGGGTGCGGGCGCCGTTCTTCAAGAGAAACATGGTGGGGTTGGCCATCTGCTCCGCCATCCCGTTGGCGGTGTACTTCTACACGTGGCAACAGCTTTCCAAGGACGAGTTCAGCGACATCCCCATCCCGCCGCTTTCGGACTCGGAAATCGCCAAGTTGAAGCAAGAATATGAGGCCAAGGACAAGAACTAGGGCCAGAAAAACCCCACAAATTGTATATAGCTAAATGGATAACGGATAAGGAGACCTGTTGGATTTTTAGGGATTTTTCTCTCTTCCTTTAAGATGTTTTATTGATTAACATAACACCACCTAATGGTAGTTTGCCATCGTCCATCGTGTCACGTGACATGCACTTACCCAAGGCACATAACCACTAAACAACGACTCGTCTTCCGGCGTCGTCGTCTAATCGGCATCCGCCACCCACAGCAACAATCGCCGGCAAACCCACGATTGTCTCAACGGCTCACCACGCTTTTTGTGCACATGTTGCTGCAGCGCCAACCGGCACGGGTTAGCCATTGTCTTCTGATGACGACGCACAGCTTTCTAAGTAGCCATTGTTCTGTCGTCGTCAGTGTCGTGGCGGTGCTGCTAAAGCCAAATCTCTTTGTTTTGCTGTATGTGTGGCTCTCCCCTCCTTTAAGGGGTGCCACCATCAAGACCCTGGTCCGGGGCTGGCCCTGGCGTTTTTGCCGTTAACGTGAAAAATTGCACCTGTTAGCAACACTGTGTAGAGAGACGATTGGGAACGATCTGACAGCACTCAGATACGCTGAAATGTGCTGGAAAAATCCCGGAAAATCCTAAGATAAGCCTAGAACTGCAGTGCCAGTATATTGGGGATGAAATATATGTCGTCTTCGACACAATTGGGGGCGCAATTGGTGGAGTATCTTCGTCCGTGATTTACGGAGTTTTCGTTACTATTTTTTTTTATTTATTTATTGTAGAATGCTAACGGCGTTCGCCGTCACACGAGCCCAAGGCTAACTGATAAGACCGGAAAGAATATCGCTGCACAGTGTGCCTTTTTGACTGACGAGGGGAAGCAAAAGGTCTAGACTGAGAATCGCCGGAACTGCTGCCGTATTCGCTCGGCTAACGGAGTATATGGGGTGATATGGGACTGTTGGTGGTGATAAAGGGGCAACCGACACTTTTGCCAAATGACGGCCAACGCAGGTGGCAGCAAGTCCATTTGAACTTGTGGGTGTAATGCTGTCATTAGTAACCGAGGTATTGCGTATCAATTACGGTATCCTAGGATAATGTTAATTATCTCGCCATTCGCATCTTTACCATACAAATGTGTAAATTGTGTGGTAGGTGCTTAGTTAGGCACAGTTCGAATCCTCACCATAACCCTAATTCCACTAAAAAAAAAAGGTAAAGTAAAATAAAAAATACCCAATAAAAATTTGATATGCAAACTCCTAAATTACATTTCACTTGGTCAATTGACTGATTAAATCATTACTCTGGGTACTCCACAGTACTCTACCACAACAGTGCGAAAACGTGGGTAAATCCGATCTCCATCGTCGCAACCATGGGCGACACGTCTCCCCCCCACACCACCGCCCACGCCTCACAAAAACCCACGGCCAAGCGGTCGCCGCTGATCCTTGTCACTGACTCTCGTCAGCATGCTATCAAGGGAGCCCGGGCGCCGTTTGCCGGCCACAATTTCCGCAAACAGCAACAGCAGCGCGAGGCCCAACTGAAGCAGAAACCCACCAAATCAGCGTCTACCACCGAATACGGGACCAATGGTCATGACCAATCCTCTCACTCTGACTCCGGTTCGTCCCCTGGCGCCTCAGGGTCATCGCTGCTGACATCAGGCCACCACCACCAACAACCACCATTGTTCAGTCAGCTGGAGCACGAGGGAGCTCTCCACCGTCGCTTCGGTCCGATCAAGAACCGCTATACTGATATCTCGGTGGATAAGCTCCTTCTGAACTCGCTGGACATCCCGCTGGGCCAGCTGAGACTCCCACTGTTATTATCCCTGACTAAACGCATGGCCAAGGGCAAGCTCCAGCTCCCGCTGACGCTGCTGCTGCTGCTGCTGCTGGCCAAACGCAACATCCGTAGCATCCCCAAGTTGTCGCTGCTGTTACCGCAGAGAACGTCCAAGACATCACAGAAGTTGGTGCTTATCCCGGAAGATAGCAGCAGCGACGAAGAACACCTGATCCTGGACCTCCAGCAAGAAAGAGCACGTCAACCATCACCTAGACGTCGTCCCGACTCGATGCTGCCGTCAATGGTCCAGGAAATCGAGCGGCTGCGGGCAGAGCTCATGCTGAAGGAAGAACGAGCCCACGAGTTCAGCCGCACCACGGCGTACTTCATGTGTGAAGAATTTAATCTTTTAGCGGTGTCCAAGTTCCTTAAACAGCACCATGGTGTACGTCCTCGGCTCTACGAAGAGGCCCTCTATGTCCCCTATACATTACCGCTTTTACCCGGAACCGACGGTTATCGCGTCAAACTGAATAACCTGGCCAAGCTCTTGCCCAAGCTTCGCCACATGGAGAAACTCATCACCAAGACCGAGCAAACCAATCATCTCTACGAGTATTACCTGGGAGTAGAGACACCTGAAGATGCCGGTAACTACTCAATGGATCCTGGTTTAAACGACACTGGGGCTCCCTTTGACCCGCTGGAACCACAGTTCTTTGCTCCCCCCAATCTCAGCGAACCTCAGGAACTGACTCCAAGTCCGCTGACACTGGCAACGCTGAAGGAAGCGGTAACTACTGCTCCCGAAGCCCCGCTGCTGCTGCTGACACTGCTGCTGACTCCACAACAAGTAGTGGTGCTGCTGCAGTCGCCGGAGCTGCCCAAGGTGGAGGAGCCGGCCTCTTCCACCCGCCACCACGGCGAGATGTTTGTGTTTGCTTATGGTATCGTTGTGTTCTGGAACTTTAGCGAAACCCACGAAAAGAATATCCTCGCTGATCTCGCGTTTGCCGACGACGATACCATGTTGATTAACCCCATTGACGAGCAGGACATCGAGACGGAGGAATTCCACTTTGACTACGACCCCCTGGTGCACCGGCCTCGCATTTATAACGATATGATCACCCTCCGTCTGGCCGACCACCTCATCAAGTTGACAATGTCCCACGCCATTGCCCAGCTGACCAAGCTCTGTCTCTTTGAGCTGCGAGTGGTCAACGGGCTCCAGCTGATCTCCAAGTTGCCCAAAAAGCTTGCTCTTACCGGAAGGTTAGGCCTTAAACGTACTCAGCTCCTCAGAAAGCTGGGGAAGATCTTCAAGCTTAAAGTCGACGTTAACCTTTCCAGTTCCATCCTCGATACGCCCGACTTCTTCTGGGACTTGGAGCCGGCTCTCCACCCGCTCTACACCGCTGTTCGCGACTATCTCGAGATCGATCAACGGGTACAAGTGATCAACGACCGGTGTCGAGTGTTTCTCGAGTTTGCCGATATCGTCACCGATCTGATCAACGAGAAGAACACCAACCGCGTGGCGTGGATGCTCATCATCATCATTGGTCTCAGTCTCGCCGTGCTGGCATTTGAGTTTGTCCTCGAAGTGTCGAAGTGATGAGTGAGAGACACAAACAAAGTATCACACGAAACGGTTGCGATAACAACTAAAAAGTACCACGAAACCGTCGCACTAACAACTCACTCACTATGAGAGAACATATTCGAATAAGTAGTCATTAACAACAACACATTCATCAATCATCTCCCCACACTGACAACATAACAACAACACAACAACAGCACAACATCAGCACAACAACCGTACAATAGCACAATAGCCACACTTCTAAACGCCCTACAAGTTTCATACAAACTACCATCTGATTATCATCATACCGACCCAAACCACTACGGCGTTCTCCCAAAACAGAACCATCCACTACTAGCATTAGCTCGCTCGGTATATTCCAGACGCCGGTACCGGCATCATCCCAACTCAGTCCGGTCGCCAGCCCTTAGAGACAATAGACAACCCAACCTTACTACTATTGTATGTGAGACTTTTTAATTGCTGATGAACCTTAATTGTTCTGACAACGAGAATAACGAAAAAAAAAAGTATTGGTGGAGGTTAGGTTTTTAGGGTATTGCCGCTGGGGTATTGTTTGGCAAAAAGCTTAAACACTGTCTGAGCCTACGAGGCGGGGGCGTGCGTAGATGATCTCGCACCCGGCCGCCTCGCTGCACCCCCGTTCTATTTTTCCCCTATTGTCGTCAGGGCTTTGGTGGAGGTTGCCTTGCAGGGGGCATGCACCGGGCGCGGCACGGGCCCGCCTCGCAGGGAGGGCGGGAAATATTATTTCCTCCAGGTAGATTAGAGACCCTTGCAGGGCTATAGGCGTTGGGGCGATGCGGGCCCTAATGCTTGGCAACGCCCGCGTGTCGATCGCGGCGGCGTCGATGATTTTAGGGTATGAGGGATTAACCCAGCCATCAGTGGACTGAGATAAACCGCTTATACTCATTACCATCATCATCCCCTCCTTCATATCCTCCATCTTTTTCCCCTATTACTCATGGCTTCATTATCGATGTTACAAGACTCAGTTGTGGCTTGCCAAAGTGCCTCGTCAGTGACCCCTCGGCGTCGTCACCACGACGACATTTGCCATACGTGCAGCGTAGCATTCGGGGTCCATTCGCCGCGCTGTGGGAGTTATGCCATCGCCACTAGGGGAATTGAGACGACCACTCCAAAGGCTGCTGCGATATGAGACGCTGGCGCCATGCTGGTGATGACGCCATCGTGCCGGACGTTGGACCACCTCTCCAGCAGGCCAATGCCGGTCGCCTGCGTCGCCTGTCGCCTGCTAAATATCCGGCAAAAACCCTGTTGCAGGGTGCCAAGGCTTGATTGGCTTATCGTCCGCTTACGAAAAATAAATCGTCACAAAAAAAAAAAAAAAAGCGGCGTGTGTCTCGTCTCCCCTTTTTCGCCCTGACCACTTGCCTCGTATCCAGATGCCCCAGACGGTTCTTGTATACACTATTACACCACAATTATTACATGCTATTATACTACTTTTTTACACCATTACTTCTCTTCCACTCTGGTTAATGCTATTGGTTAGTCCTTTGCTGTGGTTTTCGCAATGAGGCGGAGCGAAGACTACGGTGGTGTGTGCCTGTCGTCCGAAACCCCGAGATTAATTCCGAAGTAATTCCAGATGTAGGTGGGTGTGTAGATGTTGCGGTATCGGACACCGGTAGATGTTCGGGTATCAGACACTTGGAGATGTCCCCTGTAGACATAACCGTAGCTGCTGTAGACGTAACCATATCTGTCCACCTTGGATGCTTATTTCGATAACCACACCACTCCCATGACCACCTCCTATTTTCCTTGATTGCCATTACGAACATTCCCCTTCGCTGCTGCTGAGAAATGTCGATAATTACTGCCGCCAAATGTCGACAATTACCGCGGCAAGTATCGATATTTCCCAATGCTGCTCAATGCCAATGTAGTGTAGATTCCCCGACACTAAAAGCAAGCATTTTCAACTTAGCATATCGCTCAAACGCCCGACACTCGTTTACGGGGCGGGGCATTGTCCCTGAGCCTTTCCCCTGACAAGTCGAGGCAAGCAAGTGAAGGTGTAAAACCCGACAGAAAACTCTAGTAGGAATCAATGATAATCATCTTCAGTTCGAGCTCCCAAAAAACCCCGAAGTTTCCACCACTTTCGAGACTAAACTGTGACACTGACTAAATATGTCAATGTAAGGACTAATCTCACCATATGCCAACATTCTCGCATCCCTCCTTCAAAATTCACAGCAATCACCGCATCGTGCCACCACTTACGTGGCACCCACGTACGTGTCGTATGCGTCGAGCAAGTAGCGGTACCTCGCCCGTTTGATCGGGGAAATGCCAATGACCACGCCGCGGTGGTCGTCGGCAGCGGAGCCGAGAACGTTGTAGGCACACCAAAAGGGGTAGCCCAGATCAAACAGTGTCTGCTGGATCCACGGCCGATTGGGCTCGGTATGGTCCTCAGTGTACACTAACGGTTTATCCACCACAGGTGGCTTTAAGAGCTTGTCCACAGCCATAGCTTCAGTCTGACCCACTCGTTGCTTTAGTTGGGTTGCAAATGATGGTTGATAGTGCCAATTGACCATCTGGTGACCGGTAACATAGTACAACTCGGGATGGTCGCTGCGGGATAACTGGCCCCACGCCAGCAGACAGAGCTCGTCCGACATCGCCGCATCGCTGCTCTTGTGGTGACCATCACTGACAACGCCTGCTGCTACTGCTGGATGCGGATTCACTCGGATCGACACTCCCGACACTTGTTGACCGAGCCACATGGCGTCGACGCTGCTGACGTCCCAAAGTGGGTGGCGCTGCAAGTTGATGCTGATCAAGAGTCCCAGAAGCACCTTGTTCTTGTTGAGCACCGCTACGGTGTCATCAATGTCCTTGGGATTGAAATTGTCGTGGTCAAACCCAAAAACAAGCAGATCCATTTCCGAAGGTCCAAGCAGCTGAAGAAGTCGATTAACTGGTTCCTGACCCACAGGAACGTCTCGAGGACGATTGAGATAGTTGGGACGTAAGTAGAGGTGCATGCCGGACTCGCTATAGCCTTCAATGTCGAAAAACGATGCCGGAGGTATCATGGGTACGGCCAACGGAGACATGAGCACATACTCTTCAAACGAAGTGAAAATGGCCGCTAACTCTCTAATCAGAGATTCACCAATTCCCTCAATTGCTGGAGCCACGTCAACATAGGTTATGTGTTGATTTTGGAACTGTTTGGGACGTTTCAAGTTTTCCACTTTTAAATAAGCTGAAAGCGACAGGGGTGGCTCAAATGGACCCTGAGCCACCGCTTCAATCGCCGACCGATTTAATGGAACCGGTCCCATGCTAATAATCTGAATGGGGAGGTCATTTTGGTGGAGACGAAGTACCAGCACAAGTGCCGGAACCATCGCCGCCGTTTGGTTAGTGACATAGACAACAATCCCCTGACCATTCAGCCGACGCAAATACTGTTGGATCCAGCCTTCGTCCACCGTCAGTTTCTGGGGTTTATTACCATCGACAATGGGGATATCGTGGGACTGATTAAACAACGGCGTTTGCTCAGAAACCCACGGATAAAACACCCGATCATACTTGCCCACTTTCCCATACTTGAACACATGATCCACCGCCTCTAGCTTGGTGTAGAGCAGACAGTGGCCCCATACTCTCATATGGGCAAAGGCCTCCACCATGGCTGCCTCGGCGTCAGCGACGTCGTGGGCGTGTTTGGCGTACCGCTGAGCGATCATTTGTTTGTAATTACCTTCAACGCCATGTTCCATCTTGTGGTTCTTGATATGTTCCCATAAATAGCGGTCTCGGTCGTATACTAAAAAGTCCACTTCCAGCAACTCGTGGGGGACGTACGACGAGCCCAACGTATGGAAATATTCACCACAGACATCGTTAGCATGGATCGAAGTAAAATTGTCGACGTTTCGGTACCGCCATCGCTGGTAAACGGGATGGGGAGGAAATTGACCACTTCCGAGCACATGGCTCACTTGGGGGTTGGGCAACACATAAAGCCACCCGAGCCAGAGGGCAGGGATCACCACAAGTGCAAGGAGCACTCGTTTGGTCGTGATTATCCTCGGAGGCATGAGGATAGGTGTGGTATGGGGATAGTAAACGTGTTGTTTTAGGATACAATTGAGACACAGATCAAAGTGCGTAGTGACGTAAGGTACCGCGTTTTTTTCCAAGTCGGTCGTCGGCAATCACACCCTAACTATTAGCTCTTTCCGACCATGACTATTAGCTCTGTACGGCTCCAACTATTAGCCCTTCAAGGCTCTAGCCTTTAGCTTTTTACAGGTTTCACCTTTGATCTTTACAAGGTAAAACTTCTACACTTGGACTTGATGGTGTATCCCATGTCTACTGTTACTGAGCTCTCTCATGTCTTCTGAGACAAACCTGATGAATGTAGGACATGTAAAACTTTTCAAATTGATATTAGCATAAGTGTTGTGCTTGTTACATTTACAATAGTGTGATCAAGTCGACTCAACCGTATCCAACATACAACCGTTTCTGATCAACAATATTTGATCAAGTCAATATTTGATCAAATCAATATTCGATCAAGACGATCCATATCTAATGGTTTCTTACTACACTACTTTCATTATCAAATCGTGATATATTAGTACACACTCGACGCTTAAGCTTCTTGAGCAGCTTCGGGCTTGTTGTAGACCTTGACGGTGGGAGCGGGGATGACTTCGTCTTCGTCCTTGGCTTCCGAGATCTTGACGGCATCGGGCAACGCCTTGGGGCCGACTCTGTTGGTGGCAGGGTCCTTCATGATCTTGACCTTGATCCCCAACACACCTTGTCTCATCAACACGTGTCTGATGGCAATGTCGATGAAGTCGCGGGTGGGTTGACCCGAGTGGATCATGAACCCGTCCATGTACTTTTGCGACTTGGCTCTGGCGGCTCTCAACTTACCCGAGATGACGACTTCGACACCCTTGGCACCAGCACCCATGGCGAATCTAAGCACACCGTAGGCGGCTCTTCTGATGGGCAACCCGTTCAACAACTTGGCCTTCAACGCTTCGGCTTGCACGGCGGCAGAAAGACCTCTTTCTTCGACTCTTTCGGCGTAGATGACAATACCTTCGGGTTGCAACTTGAATCTCTTGACGATCAACGAGGTCAATTCGTGGATTCTGCGACCTTGTTCACCAAGGACACCTTGGGTGTTCGAGGCCTTGACGATGACTTCGAGCTTGGTGGGGGTCTTTCTCACTTCGACACCGGCGTACCCTTGTTCGGCCAATTCTCTCGAGAAGAATTCGTTCAATTCGGCGTAGAACACACCGTCAGCGACAAGCTTTCTCTTCTTGGACAAGATAGCGTTAACCATAGTTGATGATGGAGAGAAACTGGAATGGAAAATTTTTCAATTTTGATCGCAGCGCGCTACCCGGAGCCAGGCGCCAGCGACAGTGGGGACTGGGTGGAAAGTCGCACCAGGTGAAAAACTCGCGGCACGTGATTAGGGCTCAGCCCTAATTGACCACCATCAACAATCAAGCCATTATTGGCCCCCCTACCCAGCAAAGACTTGGCGGTGACTATTTTATATATAGTTACAAAGCCACTACGGATTGGTGGTGTTGTTTCCTGGAAGTTTCATATTTTGGCCACCGACATAGTGGTTGTAGGAGCCTCATCGACTCTCGGTTGCTCACAAAGTAGGCTGGGCGCGCTGGCATCGACGACGAAAATCCATCTCAAATCTTGAATTCTCGGTATCCCCACGACTATCTTCCAACTCTGTGTTTTGCACGACAAACCCACCAAACACCCACTCAACTCCATTTCAAATAATTTTTCCCGCCCAAACTTTAAATTCATGTCGACGTCTCCAACAATCGGTCGTGGCGACGACACGCCGCTGGCTCCTCGTCAAGACCTAACGATGACTGGATACGGTTGTAGGGAAAATGTCGTAACCAAGATATCAATCAAAGGGTCAGGGAAAGACGTCGCAACCATTATCGACTCAGTGTCTAATCTCTTCAAAATTAATCAGACGACTATCCAGACACTAAGTCCCACACTAACCGTAATGGTATCACCTTGTCTCTAAATTAAAACCACTACCACACTCTCCTTGTCTTTGCCGTTTGCTATTGTTATCGGCACTCCCAGCTTATCGGTGCCTTTTCCGTAGAAATATTCGTGGACCCTGACCTCTGTGGTTGGATAGACTACCCCAGCCTCGATATCGTATAGGCAACCTCCGGCTTTCGCCAGCACCAGCATAATGTATAGATATTATCTATCGGTGGAAGCAGGTGATGCATCGGGGATGCTGGTGGTGCCGCGGGGTTGTCAAGCCAACAACAGGAACCACCAGCGGCTAGTGCTTACGGCAGTTGGTAAGACGACAGAGCTAGCTGGGTCGTGACGACAATACCAAGGTGATTTTCGTCGTCACTACTATCGTTGAGTTTCAGGTTAATCACGGTCACAATACATCAGATTGATTGGACTATATCTTGCTTGTAACGGCTGCCAAACATCCAACAATATTACCTGTTTCATGGTACGTCCAAATACGGAATCTCAGGGTCCTGACCTCACGAGGTGAAGCATGTGTGCGCTATACTACATACACATACATGTCTGTGGGTGATCGCCAGGGTTCAATGAATAGGCGCCTTTTTTCAACTTGATACGAGACGCCTCAGGTCAGATATTATTGTAAGACTAGCTTGGTGACGCCAACCTTAAATCTACCGTCGTTGCTGTTGCCATGATGATATCACCGGCTCGTGTCCAGGGGAAAAAGCGACCCCTGAATATGGGTCCCCGGGGACCATAACGCTGATCTCGAAAGGGGGACAGGGCATCTAACCTGGCTAGCCAAGAAGGGAGTTATCGGCGGCAATTGAACTTGGGTTAATAATGCAACGAGTTGTCAGGCACTGAGTCGAAACCATGACTAAAATGACCCAGCGATTAAGGGTGTGGCACTAGACGCCGATCTCCTCACAACCAAATAATGATGAAGTAGATACTAACGGTAGCTTTTGCAACCCCTAACCCACTAAATACAGCCACAGCCTTAGTGAATCTTGAACTAATATCTCTTCTAACACAAGTTGTCTTTATTAAGGGAATTACCGAGGAAATTGACAGTCCCAAGAACAAGATGAGCTAAGTATTGAAATTGTCCAAGTCTCTACTGAATTTTTTGATAATATCAAAGCCTATCCACACCATCTGGCACCATGGCATCATCGCTTCATTCTGCAACTGGTGCCGATACGGCCATGCCTTTTTGTGGGCGCTTTGGTCTAATGTGCTATCAGGTGTACGCTGTGCATGTACAACGCACGCTCCGCTGATCATGAAATTATATATGCCTACCACAAGTTACTGAACATCATGCTAGTGACTGTTTCCAAGATTCATATAATACGATAAATGCTTACATCGTACGATGTGTCAGTAGCTTTCACGCTACCAATTAATGTGTGATGTTCAATAGATAATATAATCAGTAAAGACAAGCAGAGCCTCGCATCACGTTAGTACACCTCATAAGTCTTTGTGGTTTTCAAAGCCACTGCAATAAGTCTATGATGATGAGTCCAGGTTGATATTACGACAGATAATCACTAGGAGTTTGCAACATCACATAAGTAGCGTAAAACCTAAACACCAATTATTGATGGCATTTCACACTTGATTAAATTAAGCACTTATGATTGGTGAATGTCATAGTCAACTGATTGTAGTCTTCATGTGTATATTGCTTCGTAGGCACTATAAAATGTCGTTACCGTATAAAAAAAAGATCATTGCTATCATAATGTACCGAGGTTTTTAGTTGGCCTTCTTCATCAAACTCTTACTCTTGTTAAAGAACTTCTTCCCGAAACTTCTCGCTGCTGGCGCCGCGTTCACCAAATTATCCTTGACGTCACCAATAATCTGTTTGGTGTTGATGGAGTTGTGACGGCGAATGTCCAGATGAGTGGCATTCTGATAAGCTTCGGTGGCGATGCGTCCATTAGTCATTTGCGGCTCTTCCTTTTGTTGTTTCACCACCACTTCAAGCCATAAACGAAGCCCCGTATCGTAGTTGGTTTCCGCCTCAATCGCCGCCTTGAGGTTGGCAATCTTATCCACCGGTTGTCCCGTCAGCACAATCAGTTTCCAGTCCAGAACCGGGTATCTCTTGGGCGTGAACTTCACCGTCGATGGATCAGCAGTGGTGGCAGTAGTGGGCTCGTGAGGTTGAGAAGGATGGGTAAGCAGAGCGAGCGATGTTGGTTGCGATTCACTCTTGACAAGGTCATCTTCTTCACCATTGTTACCGTCATTATCTTCGTGTTCCCCTGAAGTATCAGCGGCAGCAGTAGGTTCCAGGAGATTTACTTCTTGAAGATTAGATGGTGGTCCACTAGCAGGAGTGGCCACGATGGTATCCACCAGTTTATCAGTAGCATTCAGCACCAGACGATCCCGACCATCGTTACCTAATAAACTCAGATACCGTTGCTTTTCCGGAACCTTGGGCTTATCCTCAATACCATCCAATAAGCTGGAATAGCGCTGGCCTTGGTGGTGATGGTGGTGATCTTGTTTATCGTGGACTTCTTCCATCAGCGGGTTAGGAGTAAGCTTTTCCTCATGAAACACCGGTTGGGACGTGGGAGGCGCAAGCACCGATGATCCCACCGTATCCACCAGGATGCGACGGCTGCTGCTATCGCTACTGCTCAAGTTATCGTCATCTTCATCGATACGAGGCATGGCTACGTCGATGGTCTCCGGTAACAGCGGTACTTCCAGCACCACTCGCAGGCGAGGCTGAGTGAACTTCAGGTAGTTGCTCTCAATAATGGTGTTGCTTTCCGAGTCCAGATCGGCCTGATCGTTGATGAATTGGTCACGGAAGGTCAGGGTATTGGGTTTCCACTGACCAAAGCCACCGAGAGTTTGTGCCAGCGACCGCCGACTCGACATATCCACGTCAATCTTGGGAGGAGGAGGTGGGGGGAACCCGTTGCGGTCGTCGTTCTTGGTGAATGATGCTTCCAGCAGAAACACCAGCGCCTCTTCCGCTACCAGCAGCACGTCGTCACGAAGCCGTTCCGACCGTTTCGACAGATCGATGGTCTTCAGATCATCATCCATATAGTTGCTAACAGCATCGGCGATGTGGGAGTAGTCCATGGACACGAGAGCGGCTCGAGGCGTAGGAGGTTTGCGTACCAGCAGCCGACGATCACTGACGCTGCGGACAAAGTCCTGATGCATCAGGATCAGTTGCGCTGGCGAGAGCGGGGTGATAGGGTTTTCCAGCCATTCCTGGTCCATATACCGAGCAAACGACAGGGTAAAGTCACCGGTATCGATTTCGGGAAGTTCCTTAGCTCCCAGCGGTTTGCGAGGTGGTTCTGATTCAGTAGGAGCATCCTCGGGTTCCCCGTAGGACACGTTCTCGATATCGTGCATGAGATCGTCGAGCATGGTGGTATCCACGGGTTGACGAGGTGAGGCCACGGGAGTATGGTTCAGGCTCAGTTTGGTGATATTTAAATCAGGAGTAGGATCGGAGTGGTTCGAATCACTATCGGAAACTCTGCCACGCGAGGTATAGGGCGTAGGTTCGTCGATATCGCCATCGGACGACGAGTCGGAGTTGTGGCCCCAGTTGTCATCCAGCGAGTCCAGCACGTCGTTATCGATAGAAAGCACAAGCGGAGCCGGTTCTGCAGGCTTGGTGGTGTTGGTGGATGCAGTGATGGGTTCATTTGGGTGGTGGTTAGTGGGAGGTGAAGAAGACGATACGTGGTCATCAACGTTAAACTCGGGTTCGTCAAGGGGTTTGGGTCCCGTAGGTGCTTTCCGCTTTGTCAGTTTACGATTGACTGGTTCTGCGGACACCACTGGTGGTTGAGGCGTAGCATCCACCTCCTTAATGGTAGAAAATTGTGATGACTGTTTCGTAGTATCATCAGCTATTGATGGATGAACATCCTGTGAAGGTGGTTGTTCTTCTTCGTCTTCTTCTTCGATTTGATTAGGTACAGGGTGTTTAACCTCGTCAGTAGGAGGAGTTTCTCTCGGCGTACCCCAACTATCATCGGTAGGCAAATCCTTATCGTAATCGTGATTAATGACAAACATGGGAATGGGAGGAGGCCCAATAGGAGCTACTGGTGCCACCGGTTCGGTATCGCGAGCTTTTATCGGACTCTCGGGGATATCGTCCAAGATATTGTCCTCAAGCTTATTGGGATCAATCAAGAGACTTTTGCGTTTGTTGGGACTAGCCACGTTCAAACTGTGTTCCACCTGGATCAGATCGTCACTATCGTAGCTATCATACCCGGTTTCATTATCGGCATCTTCTCCTTCGGCCACGGCAGCTACTTTCGGTGTTGATGGTACTTTAGTCATTTTAGGAGCGGGAGGAGGTGGTGGCGGCGCTGGTTTCATCGGCGGCGCTTCTTCGGGTCCACTGATGGAAATAGTAGGAGGAGCAGGAGGTGGTGGTCGTGTCTGCTTCTTTGATTGTGACTTTGATTGTGATTTCGAAGGTTGAGAATAAGTGGGACTATCATCAAACTCCAGGTCATCATCGTCACTGGGTTGATCGATGGATAACACTAATGGATTCAATGGTGGTTGTACTGAAGTCTTCGCCACCTCAGTCGTAGATTCGACCTCGGGTTCGCTCGCCGTCTCCAGGTGATTATCCTCGAGCTCTTCTGCCACCTCGGCGAGCTGTTGCACTTCGTCGTCGTACTCGTGACCCCAATCATCGTAGTCGGGAACCTCGGTTGTCCACCGGGTCGAATTGGCCCGTCCAAACTGTTCCGCCATGGCTGAGTTTGGGGTATTATTTGATGACCTTTGGTGAGTATGGTAAAGAGAGAGAGAGACGAGCCAGGCAGTGCGAACAATGGTAGTGTGCGGCAACGCCAGAAATGACCAGTTAGTGTGATGTCTGATTATATATTGGTTAGATGTGATCTAATTATATCACATTACCATGAAAACAATTTTACTTGGTGATTTTTCTAGCTTTTATTGTGGTTATTGTATCGATAGTTGATTTGACTTTTAGTCTCGTAAGTGACACGGTAAGACGAGGAGGCTGGGTGCGGAAAAAAAGCGGTGATCTGATTTGAACCGATGACGTCACCGAGATCCGATCTCAGGGGAAATGTCAGGAAAGAAGATTTTACTAAGGCAACAAAAATCAAACAAAATCAAACAAAACCAGCAAAACCAGCAAAACTACAAATCAGATATTAGTAACATGTCATTTATACAATTTTAAAAAGCCCAAAACAATTCACATAATGAATTGGACGTTCAAGTCTTGCGGGTGGGAACAACTAAGTTGGGGCTTTTGCGAGTACTTGGCCTGGAGCAACGCCCGCATGTTGTTCAACAACAGCAAGTACAGTTGGTTGGGTTGTTGGTTCAACGTGGTGATGAACGACCACGACATGGCCCCCGTCAGTTGCCCGTTTTCCTTAGCGTCCGCCGACGTTTGGTCGTCCTTGCACCCCGAAATCAGCACCACATCAGCAGGAGAAAACTTATCTTGAATTACTCGTTGACGAGTACTTTCACTTTGCCGGTTCATCGCCTTTTTAATCATCCCACCTACCATACCGAGAGCACCACCAACATCACCCCGAGCATAGTCCATCACCGCACCCACGGCATCCATACCGAAATCCTTAGCGAGATTGGGTTCCTTAATCACCCCCTTGGTCGAGTACACGTAGGGAAGATCCAAAGCCGTCCCCAGATGGCACGAATCAAACAATGCCGTTAACTTACACCCCGGAGGCAACAGTCTCACCATGATGGCGTGCATGTCGTCATCGACAATGTGACCAGCCCGTTCGTAATCTAAGGGATAAATGACTTCATCATAGCCTTCGTCTTCGTCACCATCCAAGTCTTTCGTCAAGCCACCATGACCGGAATAGTGGAACACTAACGAGTCGTTGGGACGAGCATCCTTAACCAACCATTGCATGGCTCTAAGGATATTTTCCCGAGTGGGGATCTTGTTTTGCGTGCGCTGGTCATCAGTCAAGATCACCATATCGTCCCACAGGTATCCCCACCGTTCGTTTAAGAACCGCAGCATGTTCTTAACATCGTTGATACACCCGCGCAATTCCGATTTGGTGCCCATATAGTTGATCCCAATGAGCAACGCCTTCTTTCTCCCCTGACAGTTGGAGTATTGGAACGTCATGTTGGTGTTACCAAACTGTTGGTTCCCTTGAGGTGGACGGTACCCTTGGTCGCCTACAGGGCCCTGACCACCTTGAGGAGGGTATCCTTGTTGCTGGTATCCTTGAGGAGGACCGCCGGGTCCCCGTTGTTGTTGATATCCTTGCGGAGGACCACCGTATTGGTTGGGAGGTGGTCCCCCGTATTGACCTTGAGGAGGTCCGTACTGACCCGGGGGAGGTCCGTATTGGCCCGGAGGAGGACCGCCGTAGCCGCCTTGAGGAGGACCACCCCATTGGTTCGGAGGGGGCGCGCCGTAGCCGTTGTTGTACCCGTAAGACATGAGTTAGTGTGAGTCGTTGGGACGGTGGGTGCGATTGATAGAGGTGGCTGTAATCGCTGGAATTTCGCGGCTGTGTGCAGGAACTATTGTTCGCTGTCGATTTTAAGCCGATTCCCCAACCCTTGGGGTGTGATATGAAATTTAGGGCAAATGGTGGTGTAAACGTGTTTCACCCCATGTTTTAAAAAATCGTGATTTGGTTCAACGGTAAAACCGGACGTAGGTTTAAATATTGTGTGGGAGCGCGGCTCCCACAATCGGCCCGTGATTCCTCCGGTCGCAATAACCGACTCCGGTAACAACGACGAAAAAGAAATAAAATGGACCAGGGCTCACAACCAAATACCATCGTAAATAACTCATTTGCCACATTTGGCGCCACCGATTCGTGCGAGCCTGGTTAGCTCAATCGGTAGAGCGTGAGACTCTTAATCTCAAGGCTGCGGGTTCGAGCCCCGCATCGGGCTATTTTTTCGTTCGTGCCATCGTTGCCGATTAGAGTGACCTTGCACGCGACCATTCCCATCTTCGCCACCATTAACCACTAGCAACACCCACGAAAAAAAAAAAGGAAAATTTATTTCCATCAACATCATAACAATTCATTCATTAAAATCACTAATTTTCTTCTCCTTCAATTTATTGGCTATTTATTTGTTTGCTAAAAATCGTAATCTTGTGTCTCGGCTATGTCGCGGCAGCTCCGGTAGGAACAACTATCAAAGTCGCACCGATCTTTACACGAACGCGGTGTCTCATACATTCCAAAGTCCATGCCCCAATATACCCGGCTTCCCTCGGACGAGGGCAGCCATCTGATGCCGGCGGATCCTCCGACATACACCGACGTGGGTATGGAGCAGTTTGAGATCGAGGACGACGTCCCTGGTCCCCGAGAACTGCTCTTGTTCCGAATGCAACTCGCCACCAAAAAGTTCACCTACGGGCTTCGGCTGCTGGTGGTGGCACCCATTCGGAGACTAATAGACCCCGTACGTGAAGGCTACAACTACTTTGACCTGTTATACGAGCGGTTCATCCTCAAAATGGGCAATCCGTTAGTGGTGAAGCGACTTCTTTACGTGGGGTTTGTGTTGGCCATTGTGTTCTACATCACCCACGCGCTGGCATTCAAGGAAAAGGGAGTCAGTGGTACCACCGGAGGCACGTTTTATTCCGGTCTTTTCTACGATGTCGACATTTTGGGACAGAACTATGCTAAGTACATTAGTCCCTCCAACATGGAAGATAACCTCGCTTACCTCAGTCGTGAGCCTCGGTTAGCAGGATCAGCCCAGGACTTGGTCACCGCTCGCTATGTCCACGACTGGTTCCGTCTGAATGGTCTCCATCATTGTGATATTCAGGAAGTACCCGTCCACATCAATTATCCCGTGCCGCACCAATCCCTGCTTAAAGTGGGCGATTGGCTGGCGACATTATATGAACCAGGTAACGGCACCGATCCTCTGCTACCGTACTATGCCTTTGTCCCCAACGGCATGGCGTCCGACGGCGAGATTGCTGGTGGTATGATTTACGTTGGTCGTGGTTCTGTCGATGATTTCGATAAGCTTGCTACTAATAAAGTGTCAATTCAGGACCGGGTGGTCGTGGCCACCATGGGAGGTATTCCCGAACTGGAAAAGGTGGCGTTGGCTCATCAACAGGGAGCTAAGGCTATGGTACTTATCAGTCCTCCTGGAGGTGACGAATATGATCCTGATGTCCGGGACCACGTCATTATGCGTCCTAACGTTGGTCGTGTTCGTCAACTGTTTGGTAGTGTGCTTTCTCCCGATTGGTCCAATGCTAAACGTGATGATGATGACGAACAACCCCGCGGGTTTGTGCCTCGTGTACTGTGGGATAAACTGCCGGTAACTCCTAAAATACCCGTACTTCCTGTTAGTCACAGCGATGGACAAATTCTCTTGGAAAAGATCAGATCCAAAGGTAATCATAATGTTGATTTTGGTAATAACCAATTCTCTGGTGACGGGTCGGTAGAAGCCAAACTAAACGTCGCCACTGATTCTAAACCCATCCAAAAGGTGTGGAATGTCATCGGATCAATCCCCGGTCGGGAAGTGACGGGTCAAGCGATCATTGTCGGTGCTGGTAGAGACTCAATGGGAGCCGATACCACGGGGCTGGCGTCGTCCACCACCGTGCTCCTCGAGCTCGTACGAGCATTAACCGAACTCCAACGGCAAAAGGGGTGGTCGCCGGCTCGGCTGATCTATTTTATGCTGTGGGATGCCACCAACTACAACTTGGCCGGGTCGACCGAATGGGTGGAATTCCAACGGGAAGAGTTGAAGCAACAGGGCTACGTCTACGTTGACATCAACGATGTCGTTACCGGAGGTAATTTGGAAGTTAAAGGGCACCCAGCGTTACATCTGGCGATCTTTGATGGACTCAAACGAGGTACTGGTGGTAGTGGTAAACTGTTCTACGATGAGTTCCGTGACCGTCACGATGGTACCAGCGACTTATCGTACGCCATGATTGAAGAAAAGAACTATATTCCTTTCATTAATGCGGCTAATATTCCGTCGATGGAACTTCGATTTGTCGCGGATAAAGACGATGGGGTTCGTGGTACTTGTGCCAACACCTGGAACGCGTTTGTTGACCACCACATTGACCCCGGGATGAAGAACCATTACTACGCAGTGTACGCCACCGGGTTAATCATGCTCCAGCTTTTGGAACTGCCGTTTATTCCCTACGACCTCCAAATGTGGGCGGCGAAGCTTACCCACTACCGTCGCCAGCTTGAGCTGTTCATCAACAAGTACATTGCCGACCACCCCGAACCAATTACGCCGGTGCTTCACTACGCAGCGTTGGACCAGGGCATCGGTAAACTCAACGAAGAGGGCGATCGTCTCCGGAAAAACATTAAGGCGTGGACGGAAAGCATGGCTCGCTTTGACCATATCGAAGCACCGGCTCTTCGCATCTTCCGCCTTCGAATGAACGAATTGATCATGGATTATAACCCTCGCTTTGTTACCGATGCTAAGGAACAAGGCGGACGTACCAGTACTTATCGCAACGTCCTCTTTGGACCCGCCATGTATGCTCCGGCACAAGAGCCAACACTGGGAAGCAGTGACAATGGCGACAATGCCTTCCCCGTCATTCGTGACTACGTCTACCAAAAGGACTGGGGACGAGTGCAACAGGAAATCAACCGGATGGGGGCCTTGTTGACCAACGCTGCCATGGGGTAACCTCTACGCATCTTTTGTTTGTTCATTTTTTAAGGCGGTATTTGACTTGTACAACCGCTAAAAAAAAACAACACATATCTGGTCTTTATCGAGTGTGAGACCTTATCGTTTTTCTTTCTTTTATTCTAGTATTGTCTAGAATTATATATACATTTGGGTTATGGTAATGAATATATAACTATGCAACAAAATCTGCATGAAGCAGATACTAGTGGATGCTGAGAGACCAATAAAAATGTAGTTTGCGGTGATTGTTACCTTGAAACCGATTGTAAAGTGGTTGAATGAAGTGAAAAAAGAAATCCCGGCACAGACAGGGTTCGAACCTGCGCTCCAAATGGAACTGGAACCTGCATCCAGCGTCTTAACCTCTCGACCACTGTACCTTAGGACAAATTTCAAAATTCGATAGCCTCTCATATAGTGCCGATTCTTGTGAAAAAGAAATTGTTTAAACGTTTTCTATTTTAATTGACGAGTGTCAGATGATGAATACATAATATAGACTAATCCGGAAAGACTTTAAGTGATCCCAAGCCCACCGAACTCGCTTTGATAATGGTTATTTTCGATCATGGCAAAACTGCCGAAGCCGTGAGCACCCAAGATGGGAGCACCGAAGCCATCAAAGCCACCAAAGCTGCAGAAAGAAGTATTGATTCAAAAGCTGGCGTCTTCAGCATACTCGAAGTTAAGGCAACCACGTGGGTGTTGATTCTCCAAATTGGAAGCCAAACCCACCCGATTGGCGTCAGAAAGTTGTCACCAAAGGCCTAATTGGTACCAAATAGAGCAAGAAGCTGATGTTATGCTTGGGCAGCTAACTGTTTCAAGACGGTTGAAAATCAAGGCCCAAAGCCATTAACCCTTCATAACAGGATTTTGGTAAGATGTAAAGGGAATATTTGAAGTTGTTTATCTTGATTTAAACAAGCAATCAAAAACAAGTATTAACCAAACAATTTCACTCTAGTAGCTGAATATCAGAAGAGGATATACATGATCAGCGCAATCTTCGATGTACTATAATTCATATTCGTGGGAGTTGATAAACACATGATGTAAGCATACGTTAGCTCTATTGAGTGTTAACCATATCATTTATTAAGATGAATTGTAGAGAATGTTAGGCTTTCAAGTTATACCTTTTCTGGTTATTACATCTCCAATCTCATGTGTAAGTGACTATAAACTATTCACGTGGCATTATATTTATCGGCGCTTTTTGGAAACGCTTTCAGAGTTGGTGTTGACAAAATGGTAGTGACCTTCGGGGATACTTTCAAGGATTTTCCGCTTTTTAATACGAGCATCGGAAGACTCCTTGATTTCTTTACGGTGAGCAGCCATCTTCTTTTCGTAATCTTTCATGTGGGTAAATAAAGTGGGAACTTTGGACATCGTGATGAGTCGTAACAAAGAATATGAGTTCCGATACGATATATATACATAGATCCATTAGTGTTTGTAGCGTCCTCAGTATTGATAGGCGCAGATCAAGCGATGCAGAATATAATTAACTTGCAGAATAGATATTCAAGCAGAGTATGCCATTCGAAAAGTCAAGCTCTGAATGCCGAGCATTGCTTGGTATCTGATCTGGCTTTGTGGATTCCTAATACGTACCATTAAACCATGCTTAATTGCTAGTGAACAACATTTATCAATAATATTTGTCGACACAGATGCGGCAGCCCAATATTGCTTGTGATTCTGCTTTCTAGGTCCCGGTATCTTGGACACTGACAAAGTCACCGCTACTGATTGCTCACGGTAAAATAGATGAAAAGTAGCTTGTTCATCTAGTGTTAAATGCAACACCAAACAAAATATCACAACGTGTTGGACTAGGGGGTGAACTTTGAGAGACGGGACTGTCTCCAGAACTAAAACAGGGGCCAATCTACACAAGTAAGAATTTTGTGAGCATATGTATTTGGCCACTGGCATGCTGTTGAACGAAGTCCAGGCCGAGGTGGTGAGAAAATGTATTGGGTACGTTTAATATAGACAACAATAGAGCTCCCTTTTTCAGATAGTAATGAAGGGACACATGATGGTTAATGAAAGACGTAGTATCGGCCAACACGGGATTCACATTGAATTTAAAGGTTATGTTGATTCTTATGCCTTCTCTATTATATCGAATCTTGCTACCATAATGAACCACTCTAAAGTGATGAAGACCACCGCTAAAGTCATAGGATTCATTCCGTTACATGTTAGGTCTATAAGTCACTTCATTGATATGCCAATTGACTGGTTAGAGCAGTACAAGTGGTGATGGGTTATATAGGTCAATTACTGCCAGACTTTACACCAAAAAAATCGCCACAAATAGGCTTTTCGGTATCTACCAGTCATGTAGTCACTAAATCAGAGCAAATAAATTTTCACGATTTTTTTTGATGTTTGACATCGACGGCTGGGGTTTGGGGTTTGCTCGGATCATCGCGCCTAACCGTAGATGAATTATCCTCGATTGATTGACTAAAAATGCACCATCAAAGCGGCAAATGGAAAAATAAAACATTCATTGCATTCATAACGTCTCTATCTTTATAGTAAATGACCAAAAAGCCTCAATTTCAAAGCTTTTTGGAACCGACCTCCTGCGATCTGACGTTTTTTGAGTGGTCGGTTTTGCGATTTATTCAGCCGGGTTAAGGGTTTACAGAAATCAAGGCCATCTAGCAAGAAGCCAGCAGTTTGCTCTATAAAACACGAGTATTGCATCTCTGCTTTTATCGGTACCGAGCTCGCTATTGCACAGTTTACGTGTTTTTGGTGCGACCAACCCCTAGGCCAAAATCGACAAAATCGACAAATCGACAAGTTCCGTCAAATTCCGTCAAACTTTGTCTAGATGAAAAGGCCACCGGCAAAAACATAGTAAGCCAACTCAAAGTCGCTACCGGGCGGCGTAAACCGTAATTTTCCTCGCAATACGCGGGGTCAGTGTAAGTTTTTGGGGTTTCGCACCCGAGTCAATCTTTCGCCGTGGCAGAGTCAAATACGCTCGCCAACCCATCTTCCAGCTCAATCATCACAAACCATCAAACTCATCGAATTTTTGAACATTGGCTTAAACGATAGCCACGGGTCTCTAGACCATCATGAGCACCTTCAAGTGGCCACATTAGGCGTGGCCATTGCCGTCAAAAAACGCCATTTAGTTTAGGTTGCGCATCCGTGCACTAAGCCGTGAACATACTGTATCCACCTACAGCCATTCAAATTTCTACCCTGTCAATTTCATCGTAGGGTAGTGGCCTACGGTGATTTCAACGGGTAACGGGGAATAAGGGTTCGCTTCCGGGAAGGGAGCCTAAGAAACGGCTACCACATCCAAGGATCGCGTGGCATTGCCCGGGTGATCCCGGAAGGCCCCCGGTGGATCCCGGAGGCCGAAAACCGGGTCAAGCTTTTTAGGGTGTCCCACTGTTAAGACTCGTCGCATCTCAAAAATGTAAACCTCAATATAACAAGCTCAATGCCCATGGATGCATAGAAGTGATACCTGGCTATTGTAGACCACACTGCTGGCTTCTTGCCAGGTGGCTTTGGTTTTTGTCAACCCTCGTCGAGACTGAATAAATCGCAGTTATCGCTTTTTGGAGAAAAAATGCAAAACTGAGAACTCAAATGACGACAAAAAGTCGAAATTTCGAAAAATCAGAACTAACATAATGGACGTTATCAAGCCCAAACCCATTTCATTCCATTTTAACGTCATACAGAGTCGATTTGTTACATTAGCTGTCGGTTGATTTTTGACCACCACTGAATGACCACGTCTTTCTATGCTGTTAAAATGGTCAAGCGGCACTTTGACCATGACACAAGAGCCGTTCACAGCATTAAATGGCAAGAGGCACAATTACCACATCGGGAACGGTCCATCCGCTACGGCTAACCTCATGCCACGGGCGGCAGAGTCGCTTGTGGTGGATATGTTTACGGCAAGTGCACGGCTGCGCAACCTGAACTAAATGGCGTTTTTTGACGGCAATGACCACGTCTAATGTGGCCACTTGAAGGTACTAATTATGGTCTAGAAACGCGTGGCTATCATATAAGCCAATGTTCAAAAAATATGATGAGTTTGATGGTTTGTGATGGTCGAGCTGGAAGCTGGATGTTGGCGAGATATTTTGACTCGGGATCGCTGCTGCCAAGGTGAAACGTTGACTCGGGTACGAAAATCCCAAAACCCGAGCCGACGATGTCAAACATCAAAAAAAAATCAGAAAAATTCATTTGCTCTGATTCATGGACTTCATGACCGGTGGATACCAGTGAACGTATTTTTGGCGGTTTTTTTGGTGTAAAGTTTGGTAGTAATCGACCAGTTACAGG